>LZPO01008135.1:89158-103988 GCA_001675575.1 Neotoma lepida | reverse complement strand
GTTACCCTTGACCTGAATATCAACAATAACTGGTTTTCAGGCTGGAGACTTCTGGCCAGTTCTTTCACTTAAGGATGACAAATATGAGGTCTGGAATGGTGAAGCACGGTGTCCGAGGCTACATGGAGCTGTAGGGAATGCCCAGAGTTTTGGATAATGAGTCCAGCATCCTCCCAAGGATGCTGACAAGCAGAGGATGATAATGATGAGAATTATATAGCATTTTACTTGGCACTTTGTGGACCAACACTGTCTGCATATGTCAATTACTATAGGCTTAACTTACAGTCATTCAGCCATAGACTACTGCGTGGTTGGGACATGTTGTCTTTTAAGTGAGCAGGAGGATGGTGCTGTGACTATGGACAGGTGTACCAGGAGGCCTGTGTGTATCCTGAGCTCCAAATTCCAGGTTAGTTCAGGTTTGGTTCTGCTGCCTAGAGGCTAAAGATGTGCTCCTCACAGAGTGGTAGGTTACAAGGTGCCCTGGAGGTTGTCCTACAGGAGGTTTAATTCCTTGGATAACACGCTCTATAATTGTCCCATATACTCAGGGGCCATATGCCCATCCCAGCTCCACCTGGCCTGGTCTACTGACATTTGGTCTCAGTCCAAGTGGTATTATTTGCACAGCTTTTGTGGTTGCACAGATTGGCACCTATTACTGTACCTCGTGGCCCACAGGAACCGAAGTAATGATATAAAAGTACAACAATGATTTTAGGCTATGTTTTTAAAGCACTCATTATATGCCAGTAGAACTAGGCACGTTCTACCCATTAATTCACTTCACACTCACTGACTCATTAGTACCTTATGCCGCAGATTCGATCATTCTCCATCCTTCAGCTAGAGATGGAGGCATGTACTTCAGCTAGAAGTACATGAGTGGCAGAGCTGGACTTACTCATTCTGGGAAGTCTGGCTCCAGATCTCCAATGAGTGAACTATTCACAGGCATTGCTCTGGGCCTCCTAGTCCTTTGTATGGAATTAACCCATTTTTGGCAAGCAGCCCAGGATTTGCAGAATCTTACAATCCTTGGCTATTCCTCAGACTGACTTAAGCATTTATCCCATTCTACTGTAGAGCAGTCTACAAAGAGATTGATTTCTCAGTGTGAGACACTTCCCAAATGCATAAAGAGTCCCAGAACAAAACCCAGCTCCTTCCTAAGTGCAGATTTACAGAAAGCTTAAGCCCAAACTAAAATTCAACATGCAACCAAGTAAAAAGTACTCTAGAAAGCCATGTCCTCTCACTGGAGCCATTGCCTAAGCCCCTGGGAGGGCTGGAGACACCTCATGATGTGGATCTGCCTATACACTATTTCATTCCAAGATTCCAGCCTCCCTGGAGAGAAAAGCAACCACTGGTGCAGCCATAACTCCATAGGTACCCCCCTAGCCACACCCCGTCTCTTATACACATCTAGATGTGTATAAGAGACAGGAACACAGTGCTAGCCACTTGTAATTGATCCCTCTTTTGGCTTCGGGTTTGGGCATGCCACCAGGAGCACCTGGAGAGAGTAAAACAGACAATTCAAGAGAAATGAAAAGGGATGGTCCACCATTTTCACAGTGTCAGCGGCTTTATGCTTAGAAAGGAGAAGGAATCAATGATTTGCAGAGTTTATTGAAATTATATTAAGACTCAATAAACAAAGTGCATGTAATGAGTTAATAACCATAACTCATTCTCATAATGTACACACATGATACTGGGCTTAGGATAAAAGAGTGCTCAGAAGCTGCTGGATAAATTAATCAGTGTGTATACCATGTGTTTTCTGGTTAATTCTCCCCCATGTCCTCTAAAGTGACAAGTCTCAATCTTTTTTCAACTGTCGTTCACCTGACAGGTGATGAACATGTATTTCCCATATGATGCTTCATGTGGGACTCCCTAGGAACACAGCTTATCATTTTGGATGCTTCCTAAAGCTTAAACACAAGATGAGATTTCCTCTTCGCACCTAAGAGGTCATCTGTCCTCATCTTGCCACATCCCTGCCACCCTAACTGGGTGCTTGCTCTTTTCCCCACTCCCTATCTCCCCTTCTCCTTAACACCATTCTCCTGTATCTGGTCCTCCCTGCTTTCTATCTTCTTCTTTCTCACCCGACTTGCTACAGAAGTAAACCTTCTCAGTCTCCTCCCTACCTGTTCCTTTTTTCCTCAAGGAGAGAAGCCTAACACCCCCCTGAGAACTGATGCTTGGGAACAGGCCTGGGGCCTCTGTTCCAAGCTCAGGAGACATGGGCCATCCTTCTATTCTTGGATAAGTAGATTCCCTTTCTTCATGCTCCCACCTCTCCACACATATCTTAGGGAGTGGTTCTCGGGTGTAGAGTCAGAGGGTCCCCTGGATTCTGGAATCCACAGGTTCCTGTGTTCAAAGGTAACTTTGGGAACAGACATGATTCAGAAAAATTGAGGAGACCCCATGCTATGTATAACANAGAGACTTCTCCTCCTCTGAATTTCCATTGTCTTTTTCCCATGGCCCTTTGCTTTGCCTCAGTCTTGTATACCCAGTTTTTTTTTGGTTCACTTAGAACAGTGGTTGTGAATCTTCCTAATGTTGTGACCCTTTAATACAGTTCCTCATGTCGTGGCAACGCCCCCCAACCATAAAATTATTTTGTTGCTACTTCATAACTGTAATTTGCTATGGTTATAAATCATAATGTAAACATCTGATATCTGATTTGGGACTCCCAAGGGATCTCACCCCACAGGTTGAGAACCACTGACTTAGAGCAAGTGTTCTGCTCTGTTGTGGGAGGATTCAGGTGGTCTCCTATCACTTGATCCCACACATAGTCATTCTGGGACCAAGGACTCTTTATACAGTATCTGTGATTCACATTCAGTGACACACTTCCTCACAAACTGTTCTGCATCAGGTGGTGCTGGATCCTGCACGGAGGAGCAGGGCATCAGGAGAGGAAGGGTGCTGAGCCATGGAGAATAGTAGGGCACTTTCCAGCCACTTAAAGATTCTCTCAAAGATAAATAGGATTTTGATCGAGAACTTTGGGCAAAAAAGGATATTTAAATATCTCAGACAGGGCAATGTCTAGAACATGAAAGGAAGACCAAGCTGTCCTCCAATGAGCCTGAAGCCCAGAGTGGGAGAGGAGGAGACTGGAAGAGGAGGGAAAAGGGCGAGTGGTGGCTAGGGTAGAGAACTGGTCTTCTGTGGAGCTGTGGAGCAGTCACTGAGATCCCAGCTGACATTTAGGAAAAGATCATAGATCTGAAAAGCTCTGTAAAATATTGTAAGAGAGCCCTTTATCCATTTAACAAACATTTATTGGACATTTGATTTGTGCCAGAGTCTATGCCGGGCATGGTAGAGTCAGCAATGAATGACAAAGTTATGGTTTCTGACACCAGCTGTTAGAGCCCAGGGCAATTATTATTATTGAAGGATTGTGCCATAAAAGACAAATATAATAAGCAAATTCCAACTAAGATTGCTTAGTTGGCTGAAATAGAAGCATGCATTTGAATTATGTGTTTATCTCCACGTCTCAGGCTCTCCTATCCCCCACCTTTGTCTTAAACATGTCCATCCCGTGGCACCTAAAATAGCCTTTGAATAAATAGATTTCTTTTCAACTAAAGCTAAGTCAATAATTCACTTCTGCATTCTTAAAGGTACTTGTTAGAGTCAGCGCTCCACACAGCCAGAGAGAGGACTCATTAACATTTGGGAACCCAGTCTGGGGAAAATTCGATTAAAAGGTAGTCTTTACATTTTTTAATCTAAGAATTCTTGTCTAGGCTCCCCAGGTTACTTGCTGAGCTCTGCTAATCTATAACATTTCATTAGTATTTATGAGCTTTGTGCCACTAGCCTTTTCAGGAAACAATCAAATATCTCCTTGGTGGCATGAATGAAAAGTTAGGGCTTCCATGGGACAGTATGCAAAAGAAGTCACACATTGGGTTGAATGTACTCTGGAAGAGCCTATCCTTTTGTTACTTTCAAGTATCGCTGACATAGAAATGTCATTCATCTATTCTTGTAAAGTGAACAATAGGTGCCAATCAGTCTTCGTGTTTGTGCTTGTGGTGGTGGGCTTGAAAGAGGGCGAGAATGGGGAAAAGTTTCCTTCAGTTCCCTAGGAACAAAATATTATTAATCTCTGCATTCCTCTGTAGAGTCTAGCCAGGGAAAGAGTCATTCATTCATTATTGTTTCTCCACAAGCTTCCCTCTGCCTGAGGATGAGGTAATGGAGGGGAAAGTGGTACTAGAGTCAGAAGATCTGGGTTTGAGCCTCAGATTAACCTATATGACCGTTATTGAACCTCAACTACAAAATGAAGCCAATAAGCATCTCTATGATGCTGCGAGGATCCAAACAGCCCAGCCTATTTCATGCATTTTGTAAACTGTAAAAGATACAAACATGATCCATAAAACAGCAGGTTATCTCCAATAACAACAGGTTAATTCCAGCTTTGAGCTTTGGTTTCCCATCCCTTACCTCCGAGCCCAGTCCTCATTGTTAAAGAGGCACTACCCCAAAAGCTTGTCCTCAGGGAAGAAGCTTTCAGTTCAGTTCCAGCTCAGGGACCTCTGGACCATGTGTCTGAAGTCATGATGTCCTCAGCAATAGGGACTTACCTTCCACTTCTGGGAGGTAACCACGGGCAACAGCAATAGGCTGTATGTGTTGTAAATCTCTTGGACAGCCTTGGCCAACCACTCAAAAGAGGGTTTCTAATACCTGGCATTGGGATTTTTGTTAGGTGGTCTTCGGCTCTTGGAGCGAACATTGCCAACCCAGATGGGAAAATTTCATTTAAACTATATATGCAGATTTATATTACAGACATGTGTATTATAGGTTTTTTATTTTTTGGTAGATTGTTACTAGTATGATTCCTTTTTCAGACCTTGTTACTGTTACGTTACCCTCCTTCTATATTTATCTCCCTCCTCATTCCTAATTAGTGCCCCCTCCATTTTTCTCATTTTTACCATCAGATTATTTGTGCCTTGCTATTCCTCTCTTTATTGCTCCCACACTCCCACCCAAGAAATGGTCCCTTTTAACTTTCCTGTTTTCTGCAGTTACTCTAGGCTTTGTACTCACATCTGAAGATTTGGAGCTAGGAATCTCAGATGAGAGAGAACATGTGACATTTGTCTTTCTGTGTCTGGGTTACCTCATTCAATATGCTCTTTTCTAGTTCCATCCATTACCTGTAAAGTTCATGATTTCGTTTTTCTTAACAGTTTTCCATATGCACAACAGTAGCAGAAGAAGTTTCCAAAGGAGGGAGGCATCCCAACCAACTGCCTTACCCAGCTACGCCACCTATGAACCACGCAACGATCAGCATGCCATAATAAGCATGAGGGTGCAGTAGTGGCACACATACCTTGGTGATAACCAACAGTTTCCTAAATTGGACTTAAGATCCACTCAACAAGAGGGAAACCATGCCTGGTACTGGAAATCTAGCTAACTACCTGGGGCTAGTGAAGTCATGTATCAGAACCCACATCTGCTACTTTACTAAGCCAGCATAATCCCTAACAGAAGAGTTAATGATCTCATAGCCTCAAGGTGAGTTGATAAACACTGGACAGGAAAGTTAACTTGAATGGGCTGTCAGGATCTGGAAGGCTCCTGACAAGGGAGTCCAAAGGATGATGTGTCCTCTTAAACAAAGGAATTTCTCTTCCTCCAGAAAACATCTGTTCCTGATAAGATGAACATATCCAGTGTCCTTTGGTAGTTATCACTTTGAGATTGNAGGGGAAATGACTAAAGCCTGGTGGTAAGGCTTAGGCTTGCAAATGCCAGTCACTCTCCTGAAGCGTCACCTCTGAGCTCAATGGTCCTCTAAACACCAGCAACTTTCCCTCAGACGACCGTTCTTTCCCCTGTCTCTTGATGCCTGAGTCTAGGATTAAAACCATAGACGTGCAGGCTGGCGGCAAGCAGGAAGCCCTTCATGAAGCCCCTTTCACTTGGTGGGGCTAGGGTCCTCTTCTTGTAAATTTTTGAAATTGTAATTACATCATTGCCCCTTTCCCATTCTTCCCTCCAAACCCTCCCATATCCCCCTCCTTGCTGTCTTTCAAATTCATGCCCTCATTTTTCATTGATTTTTACATAATACACAAATACATAATACATAAATACAACCTGCTCAGTCTGTATAACAGTGAATCTCAACCTTTCTAATTCTGCGACACTTTAATACAACTCCTCAGGTTGTGATGACCCCCAACCATAAAATTATTTTTGNTGCTAGTTCATAATTGTAATTTTGCTACTGTTACAATTCATAATGTAAATATCTGTGTTTTCCAATGGTCTTAGGTGACCCCTGTGATCACGACCTACAGGTTGAGAACCCTGCTGAATGTTATTTGTATGTATGTTTCCAGGGCTGACCATTTGGTATTGGATAACCAATTGGTGTGCTCTTCCTTGGGGAAGACTGTTTCTCCTGCTCTTAGAATTTCTTAGTTGTCTGTAGCTCTTTATGTAGGGTTGAGACCTCATGGCCTTTATCTATTTTTTCATGTCTGTTGTTTCCTCATTCAGCTTATTTTTAGGCAGTCATGTTGGTGAGACTTTGGGTGTAGCTTCTGACATTCTCACAACAAACTCCCTGATCTTCTGGCTCTTACAATCTTCCTGCCCCCTCTTCCAAATGATCCCTGAGCCTTAGGTGTAGGAGTTGTAGCTGTATCCTTTGGAACTCTGCATTTTGATTGGTTGTAGTTTTCAGTAATGTTCTCCCCCTGTTGCAAAGAGCAGGATTTTGTTTGTTTGTTTGGTTGTTTGTTTTGTGGGAGTGAGTATACAGGTGTGATTTATTCCTCAGGGAAGGTGAATTGAATCTCTGAGTGCCTAAAGCTGCTGCAAGGTTGTGCCCAGGGCTGTGCCCAGGGCTGTGCTCAGGCTGGTGCACGCTGTGAGAGCCTTGGGTTTTAGGCAGAGCAGGATTACAATGAGTGTCTACTCCATAAAAAAGCTGTCACGAAGGTATGAAAAAACAGACTGGAGAGGTGGAGGTGGGGAGGGCATTCCAGTTGTTAGGCGAGACTGGCATCAGGACAGGGGATGATAGTGGTGGAGACGGTGGGACACAAGGCCTGGCTCAGATGTTCTCCAGATGTGAGGAGAAGAACTTGCAAGACATGAGAAAGTGTTCTTGGGCTCTGCTTTCTTTCTAGCTCTGGTCTCCTATGAGGAGTCTGAAAGGATGTGCGTGTGTGTGTACGTGTGCATGTGTGTGTGTGTGTGTAAATATGTAAATATACGTTTTCTTTTATCCACAAAGAAGGGAGAAGAATCCCATTGAGCAGTTCTTGACCCCCACCATCTCTAATACCTTATCCAACCTTGGCTGCCCAAACCTCACCCCACCTCTCAAATCACCCACCTTACAAAATCCCTGTGGTTATGACAGCACACAGTCCACAGAGCAAGCCTCTCTGGCTGTGAGGGCACAGAGTGGAGCCTTAGCCAGTGGTATTGACTCTGCTGACCTGGGTTGTATTTTAGTGACAGCTCTTACCCTGCTAACCTGGAATGTATAGCGTCCCCTCTAATGCACGGAAGAACTGTGTTGAGCAAAACCTGTTGGATCGTGGTGAATAATCTGCATGGGGAACATTATATTTGTTATTGAAACCCAGCCCTAGACATTACAAAAATAAACATATTTCTCCAATGTAATGAACTGCTTCACATAACTAGTTCTAATAAAAGTTGGAGGCTTGTTCTTTGCCCTGAAGCATACATATATAATATATGACTAGAAATTGATTGTTGAAAGAAAATAGATAGTATTTTCCTCCAGAATCAATGTTGCAATTATAGTTACAATTTGAACAAAAATACAAATAGATCATCAATATTGAAATGATTACAGTAACCTAGAGTTCTTAAAAATGATCAAAGGTTACTTTATTATAATGCACTTCCTGGATTAGAAGAGCCAGGAGATGGGCCACTGGGTGAGACTCCTTTAGTTTGTTAGTAAGAAATCTGGAGTCTGTTGCTGGAGGTCAGCCACTAACAACTGGCACAGCTGGGACCAGAACCAGTATCTCCCTCTTCTCAGCTCACCTTGCCAGGCTTTCTTCAAAGAAGTCCTTAAAAATGGGCAGCTAGGTGGTGTCTTGTAAAAACGCACCACACCTACAAGCTGCCTTTCTGGATGAGGGCCAGAAGACCTTGCAGCCCCTTTACATCCCTAGGGGCCATGGGAACGATGCTGGCCAAGGTCCTCTCCTTGTTCTGCTTACTCATAAGGCCAGGGAAGCACGAGCCTGGGAACAGTGGAGATGAAGATGTCTCTGAATGAGTATAGGGCAGAACTTAACTACTGTGGGAAGCCACTGAGTGCTCCCCTGCCCTGCCTGCCCCCTGCAGTTAGCCCATCCCAACCAATACAACTGATGGACAGCTCACATTGCTACTGCTTCCAACACACGTTCCATGAGGTCCACACTGCTCCTTGAGAGCAACTTTGACCCAAGAATGGGTCACCTCGGTGACTGGTGGTTTTGAGACCAGATATCCTGGTCTAAATTCTGGCTCTTCCACTCGCAAAGTGTGCCACATGGCAGGTCAACCCCTCTCTCTGGGGCTCAATTTTCTCACTTGTAAAATAGAGCTGACAGTAGTAGAATGTTGTTAGAAATAACCGCGCCAGTTGGTAGAGTGTCTCATGATGATTTGACCTCAAGCA
The DNA here is from genome assembly GCA_001675575.1 of Neotoma lepida. Taxonomy (NCBI): domain Eukaryota; kingdom Metazoa; phylum Chordata; class Mammalia; order Rodentia; family Cricetidae; genus Neotoma; species Neotoma lepida. The sequence continues at coordinate 95,248 of LZPO01008135.1, read as the reverse complement.
AAAAGACTTGCTGGCTAAAATAAACAGCCCTCAGCTCCCCAGCTAATGATGATTTTGTTTGCCTTTTATAATTTCAGCATGTTTCTGATGTAATAATTTTGATATACAAGCCTCTAAAAGAGACTCTTTCTCCTCCCTCTAGTTTTCCTGGAAATGGAGGCTCTTTCTAAATATGTCACTCACTGTGCCTTTCTAACCATTGATTCCAGAACTGTGAATGGACATCACTTAGAGGCAGAAATACATCTCTTCATCCTCTTCTCATAGACCTTACCTGACTGTGCAGAGTGGTACCCAAGTCTAGTTTGTCACCTCCATGTGACACTATCCTTTATCTCCTCTTCCTCTCCCTTTTTCCTTCTTCCAGAGTACTTAATGAGTTGCTTGTACATGATAATTTGCATCCTAGGCACTGCTGATAGACTCATGAACAAGAGAGATGTGGCCAAGCAACTTATTCTCTACAGGGAGAAGACAGTAGACAAGTGAGCAAAGAAATAAACCCAAGTGTGTTCTCATTTCTATAAAGAATATGATTACAGTGGTCTCTGCAGAGGTGACTTGAGGGGTGACAAAGATCCTCCTATGCACAGAGGCATTCACGGAGACCCCCCAGAAGGCAGGAGCAGAAAGGGTAGGGCTCTTTCAGGAGAAAGAACAGGGATGCTCAGGAATGAGCGAGGTATCACACTTGACAAAGGCGAGCATCTTGGAAGCAAGTCTTAGCGCGTGAGCTCAGGCCCTGTGGGTGGGAAGAGGGATGTTAGGGGTCCTGAGATGTAGAGGTGTGGCCTCTTCAAACCCATTGCTGCTGTATTCATCCAAGTGCTCAAACTGGTCTCTAGTTGTTTTTTCTTCTTCCTTTAATCTCTCTAAAGTCTAAATGTGACTTGTACCCACTGCTCAGCCCTTGGTGATATGGAAATCACAACTGCTTGGGACGGAGGACCAGTCTCTTATGACCTGTTCCTCCTCCCATCCAGCCTCATCTACCCCACTGTCATCTCCGTTCAGCACAAAGTTCCCAAGATCGTTCCCAGCTTTCCCCATTGCCATGCTACACAGTGTTTCATCTGCCCCACATCTTTCCCCCTCCCTCTCTCCATCCACTCCTCAGGAGGACTCCTGACCATTCAGGCCTCTCCTTGAGGTGTGACTCCAGAGCTCCTAACCCCCACAAAATAATTTCTTTTTCTTCTGAGTTTCCACAGAGGCAGTTACCTAGCAGAGCCCCGATCTTAATGCATTATAAATGTGTTTTCTTCGAAAAATTACAAGAATTCAGAAAAATACAAAGGGTTATGTAAGTCTCAAACACTCTTGTGTTTCTTGACTTATTTTTCATACTCACCTTTTTTAGGCTCCTCATAGAGGGATTCTCACTTCTCTGAATGGCCTGAAGATCTAGCTTTGTGCTTATCACATAACAGGTGATAATGAACATTTGCCATGGAAAGGGATTCTGTTAACATTTAAACCCAGCAGAAGAATGACCCCATCATCTGGATTCTAACTCCCAAACACCTTTCAAATGCATCCACTTCTCTGCACTTCCAAGACTAGATCATTGCACCCTGTTAATTGGGTTCGTGCAGTAGCTTCCTTACCAGTCTTTCTGTCTACTTTTCCCTTGCTCTGGTTTGTCCTCACCACATGAACGGGCCGCAGTGCCCCCATCCCTAGCTTATGCTCCATGACACCCCATCACATGAAGTGTAAAAGATAAATACTATATCATATCTCACAAATTACCCCCGTCATCTACCTCCTGCCTCCATCACCTGGTCCCTGTTTTCCATCATCTGGTCCCTGCCTTCATCATATGTGCCCTGTCAACATCATCTGGTCCCTCTCTCCATCGTCTAGCCCTGTTTCTGTCTCTGACATTGTATTACAATCCTTTCTGTTTCACTCACTGTGTCCTCTCCTGGGTTTCTCTACCTGCTCAAAAAAATGTATCTCTTTGCTTGGCCCATGTAATCTCAGAACTTGATATGAATACTTTTATAACATTCAGGTCTTAGCACAGATGAATTTCCAATTTCCTGCAATGATACCTCAACAAGGGGCTTCTCCTGCCATCTTGTCTCATCACCTTTGCAGTATGACTCACTTTGAAATACCTCCTTCATTCTGGTTCTCTCCTCCCGCCTCCTCCTCCTCTTCTTCTTCCTCCTTCCCCTCTCTCTCTCATTCTTTCTTTCCTTTTCTCTTCTCATCCCTAACTGCATGATTTCCTGCTCATGGAGATGTACACTGTCTTTCTCTTCTGGAATACAAGCCACATGAGACCAGGGCCTTTTGCCTGGCTTTTCTGTTTGAATGTCCAGATTTGGGCAGGGAGCTCTATGAATGAACAAAGTTCACCCAGGGGTTCTGAAAAAGAAAGTGAGAGCCCTACTGAATGGAGGGTAGAAAAGGTGAGCACTGATCATAATTGAACTTTAAGGATAATTGCCCATCCATTTAGCACTGTCCGGTCAGATCCTCCAGCCACAGAATTCATTTGAGAGGGAAATAACGACCATGAAAATCCCATTATCAGGAAAGCAGTTGGGAGTGGTGTATGTCTTATCGGCTTCTAAATAATCACCTACCTTCCCGGTGCTCAGTTACAAAGAGCCCATTGTAGCCAGGACTTCTAGATAACCAGGGACCCTTCCTAATTACTATATGCTCTACTTCAGGTCCAGCAGAAAAGAAAATTAAAAAGCTCTATTTCACTTTGGGTTCAAATGAGTTAGTCTCTCAATCAATTAAGTATTAATTAAGCCATGCTAGGACATACAGGGAGAGTCAGAGATAGCCTCTTCTTAAAAATGATACCAGGGAAATAATTAGCAAATGATTTAGGAACAAAGAAAAGAGTTTAAAATGGGCTTTTATTTGGACTTTCTTTGATTTTTCTATTATGAAAAAAAAAAACAAAACAGAAGGTCTGAAGTCTCCAGTTCCTCTATTCTTTTTTTCTGACTGTCATTTTCCCCTTCCCTTTCTTTTCTCACCTTTGCCAGAGACCCTGAGAACAGCTCGTTCCACTTGGTCTACTCTCAGGCACACTCCCTGGCAAGCATGGCTCTTTCTGATTCCTTGAGACATCCAGCTGTGCTAATGTGGTGAGCACAACATCTCCAGCCCATAACAAGGCAGCAACTTCCTCAGATTTACACCCCCAGAGACCATAAGGAAGATGTTTCCTGACCTTTCTTCTCTTAAGCCAGAAAACATGTAGCCAAGGACTTTGTCCCTTCTGCCAACATGGTAGAGGGTCTGAGAGCATTCACACCCCTGCTTTGTGTTCAGCTTTTCTCTCTGGCTTACAGTGGGAAGCATTCACACTCGTGCTTGCTTTTCCCTCTGGCTTACAAGGTGGAACGTTTATCCACTGTGCTGTCGAATTTGGCTCTGAGTCTGACACAGTGCCTGGTGGAATGTGGACTGACAACAATCTTCCGAGTGACTAACCAGAGAACACATTTCTAGGTGAAAGGAGTCAGAGGGTGTGCAAAGCACGTACTACCCTTCACACAGTGGGTGCCTTAAAATTACCTTGAAGAGTGCAAAGCATCATAGTAGTCTATATAACATTTAGTAACAAATCATTTCGTTCTGATCCCTGTTTGATTGTTTTTTTCACTGAATTGCTTTAAAGGGTGCATTGACCAGCTCCCAGGAAATCAGGGCAGCTACAGTTGGCTCTTTCTCTCTTCTATCTTGCTGCTTTTATATCCATCCATTCCTGACTCTGTCCCTCACTCAGTCCTCCTGACCCCCAGGATTGAATTTCTAAGGAGGTTTGTTTTGTACATCACTATCAACCTTTCTCTTCTTAGTTTGAGCGAGAATACTCACTTGTTTTCATTTGACCTGGCTTCTGACTTAGATACTTCAGAAGGCCAAAGCACTGGCAAATGTCCTAGCACCTTCCACAAGAACAAGAGATTTGTTGACTCAAAGGCCACCATTTGCTGAGGTCTTGCTAAGTGCACAAGTCTCTCCTCCCCCTCTTATGTGTGTGAGAGAGAGTGTGTGTGTGTGTGTGTGTGTGTGTGTGTGTGTGTGTGTGTGTGTGTGATCAAGCCTTTATATCAAGGTTGAATTAAACAACTCAATGTAATCTTTTTTTATCTATACTGAGGAATCTGAGGCCATCAGAGATTAAAAAAAAAAAATCTGTCCAAAACTGTAGAGCTACCAAAGGGCAAAACGATGTTTTGATCTAATCCCAGTGGAACACAGAGGTTCTGCTGTAGCTTCTCTATTATGTGATCTCTGTTCTCAGGAGACCAAGGACTTCAGTTTCTGCACCTTTTCAGTTAGGATGATGGTTTCTCATCCAGTAATCCCCTACAGCATGTGAGAACTTCCACATGTGCCACATCCTATGGAAATACCCCGATGACATTTAGATTGTGATTTTAAAGGGCTCATATTTTCAACATTTAGTTTTATTTATGTATATGTGTATCTACTTGCTTGTGTGTTACATGCATGCAGTGCCCATAGGGGCCAGAAGAGGGCATCAGATCTCATGGAATAGGAGTCACAGGTGTTTGTGAGCCACCTGATTTAAGTGCTAGGAACTGAACTTAGGTTCTCTGCAAGAGAAGCGAGTGCTCTTAACCACTGCATCATCTCTCTATAACTCTACATCAGCAGGGGGGACCTGGACTTGAGCCAGGGACCTCTTGATCTGCTGTCTAATGCTCTATCCCTGAGCTATACCTCCTGATGAGGCGCAAATTTTAACAAGACNACACATGGCAAGAGGAAAGTGCAACCCAACACCACATATGTCAGAAGGCAAATGGGCCTCCAGGCATGAGCCTTCATGATGGGTACAATGCCNACTTGTATTCCAAGAGTTAGACCCAACACATCTATGCTTTCTGACGATGATGACTAATCACGTTTCCTTCTCACTAATATAAAATCCTCAGTTTATCTAGCTAGTCCTAATATTGAGCTGTACTAACACCCCACGAATGCATAGTCTGCNGAGCTTTAAAAGGGCCAGAGCTCTCTCTGATCCCCNTTTCATCTAGTCCTGTTCACTACCTGGTCCCGGAGGCATTTAAAGCTTGCAGCCTGAATTACAAAATTCCTGGTGTAGGGACCACATCCCACATTCTCTGTGCTACCATCTGTGTAGAGAGAGCTACATAGCAACTGGGNAAATAGAAATGAGGACAAAGGGCCAGCCTGTCTCAGCAGCAGTCACCTCCTCGTTGACTGAGCTTCGTCTCTGGTAATGTGAGGAGTGATAAAGATGNGGAATGATTTCGAAGGAGTTAGTGCATAAGCAGAAATCCCTGGGCTCGGTGCAAGATGCTGGGAGAGGGGTGAAGTGCAAAGAATATGAAGCTAGGGGTCAGAGGAACCAGGTCTAGTTCCAGGTCAGTTGCCTNCCATGTCTTTGACCTTGGACANCATCATTTAAGCTTGCTGAGTCCTTTCCTTGTCTGAGAAATGAGGTTATTTCCTGCCCTGGATATAAAGAACAGACAAGACATGCAAAAGAACACCAAGGAGGGGGAAAACTCACAATCGAAATGCCAGGNAGTGGCATTTTAAGGAATAACACGAAAATGATGGCATTAAACCTAGAATCAGAACCCTGAGCTTTTCTTNCCAGGGCAGTGCTCCACCCTCCCACACCACTCCTCCCTCCCAGGTCCCTTATGAATCTCAGTCATCAGGAGCTGGGTTTCCAAGGCCAAGGATCCNTGGATGCACACAGACACCACTCCCGCTTCTGTTTATCCAGTCAGATCACATCCCTGGTCTTAGACCTCACAAAGTCTGTAGCCTGAGTATGGTGAAAGACCTCAGTTATGCAGCTCTTGTTTTCACTCTTTACAAGTGTTTGGTGAAAGTTTGGAGCCAATTTTTGTGGGTGTGGTAAAGTAGCTAGGTGAGGGTTTATTTTTGGAAGGCTCAGGCCTCTGAGGTCATCTGTGAGTTAGGAGTGGCTAGGGTGGGGCGGCACCATTTCTGTTCCACAAATAAAGAGGGAGGTGAGCTCCAGGGGACTCCAGACACTGCTGCTTAAGTCTTCCAACGTCATATCCTTTAGGAGGGGAGAGTGGT
>LZPO01008135.1:63313-75353 GCA_001675575.1 Neotoma lepida | reverse complement strand
GGGGGCAGGAGGAGGGAGGAGTGGGGGTTCTGTGGTTGGTAAATAAAATAAACAGAAAATCTTTTAATAAAAAATAAATAAATAAAATATTTCATGCTATTAAAAGAGCATCAAGTCTAGTCCATGACTTGACTTGCTGCTATGTCCTGCACCAACACACCCCATCTGGTTTGGGTAGCTTTAAGAGATAATAATGATAAGCCCTTACATTTGACAGAGCCTTAAAATTTATGTAGCACATTATATGTACTTACTTTTTCAATTGGATTCTGATCCTAAGCATTGCCCTGGTGAGTAATAATTATCTCTGTTTTANATACAAAGGAAATGAAGCTGAGTGAGTCAAGGACTTGCTGAAGGGCAGTTGATGAGCGGTTAAGTCAGGTACTGAACACACATCTGTCTAAAAATTCCCGTGCAAGTTGCCTAAGATCTGGACCTGGGCACTGACATTCAGCTCTGAGAGCAACTCTGCAAAGGTCAGGAATCTCATCTGGTCATTCTCTTCATTCTAATGAAGACAGGTCTCTCACACAGGTGAGGTGGCTATACATTCTGGAGCGGTGGTAGTAGATCTTACAGTCGAACTAAATATGCCTCCTTCTCCCCCTTTATAATGAGGTAATGATTCCTAGAGGTGCACTCACTTGGTTACATGGATAGGTCATACTTGTGTGCCATTAATCCAGAGTTATTTCACGATTTTAGCTGTTAGGCATCTCAGGGAAGTCTTAACTCTGAGCTGTCTTCCTAGCTTGCATTCTCTAGTCTCCATTGTTCATGCCTTCATATAGGACCCCTGCTTCTCTTCTCTCCAAGCCCAGCGCTCATTTGGTCAGTAACTCCAAACACAACATGAGGCTACCTAATGATGGCTTAGGATGGCTGGAAAAAGGCATCTCACTCTTGGCAGCAGAGGATGTAATCCCCATTCCATGCTGTTCCTCCCACCTGCCATTGAAGTTTGTGACAGCTTTTTCCTTTGCCCACAGTACCCCTTNCATGGGAAATGCTAGTAATTTTCAAGATCCTGCTCGCGTACCGCTTCTGGCGTGCTTACTTCCCAGGTGACCCCTGCTCATTCTTTGGATGGTTTCGCCATTACTATTCATATGATGTACATAGTTCTGAGCTGTAGTTTGTTTCTTAGCATCGATTTGCCAGTCCGGGGCTCTTTGAAAGCAGAAACCATGTCATCACCTTAGATTCTAGAGCTCTGGCAAATTGCCCAACACACAGTAGGTGCAGTAAAGCTCAGTGAATGGATGGGATGTCCTTCCTCTATGATAAAATTGATAAAGTAGCTTGCTGAGTGTTTATTATCTTCTTGGTTTTGATCCCGAGGTTTTCGCCTCTTTTCATTCTATAGGCAGAATGTTGACAATGAAGGCCAGAGAAACATTTGTTTTGTAATGGGCCTCTTTCCTAGAACTGTGTTATGGGTAAGGCCCATCAGACTAAGTGGTTGATAGATTTGAGTTAGTTCAAAGGTGGGAAGGAGAACCTTGCAGAATTTTCCCACNCACACATAACTCTATAGAATATGAAGGTTTACTTTTAAAAATTACATTTAAAAACCCACAAAAACCCAAAGNAGGACACACAGCTGTGTTTAATGTGGCAGNGCCTTTCAGTTCCAGGTTCTTTAAGTGGCTTTAGTAAACTTTGCAAAAGGGGTTTAAGGACAAGATGAACCCATGTAACTTTGAAGACTTGTTCTTGGTCCCCAACAGGACTTNAGAATGAAGGTGCCTTAAAGGAGCTTTAGCTTCTTACGGATGCTGCNCAGAGGCTTTGGAAGGCTGGNGTTCTGGAGATGCTTAGGCTCTGCCTTCCTGTNCTTCCTCATTGGGCAGACTGNNAGGAGCAGGCCTGCAGGTTCCCATGGCAGACTGGCTGGCGTTCTCTGTTAAATTAGGGCAAACACTCATCCCTGCTTCAGGTTCCTTTTAGTTAGGCAAGGCTGGTGTTCAACATCACGGCTATCTATCGGGCTATCATTTACTTAACTATTATTACACAAATCATTCCTACAAAGCCCTTTCAAAACACACGGAATCAGGACCTGCTGTGTGCTCCGATCTAACTTCGCGGGTGGGAAGAAGATCAAAAAACCATTTAGAAAGTCAGAAAAGTTCAGAAAAAATCTACGTCACACAAATCCTCTGGAAACTCAGAATAGCACNCAGGTCTCACTCCACCCCCTTCGCTCCAGGCCGCATTTTTAGTTTGGTCAGTTTCTTAGCCCCGCTGAAATTCTAGTTTCTCTTAGAGTGATTAAGAAAAACGCAAACCGGTATGATTTTGGGAGCATCTCAAATACTGACTTTGCCCGTCGAAGACAGTGTTCATCTGCTCCTTTTCAAGTGACTCCTACCCGCAGCTGGTGTCAACTGGAGCTGAGAACTCCACCCCAAACTCCAGAGGAGCCCATGTGGCAGGCCAGGAGCGGAAAAATGTTGTAAGACGTCTAGGAGGAANGTTAGCTAGAACGAAAGCAACCCGGCAAGAGGCTTCTTAGAAATAACCCTTTTATCTCACTTCTTCTCTCTGGGGCGGACTTCACCCTTCTACAGAAAGAAGTGAGTGGGAAGTCCCCTTCCACACCAGGGGCAGATTCCAAATGTATTCTGAAAATAACAGCACAAAGCGCTATAGAAAGTTTTGAAACTCACCTTTGGGTCCGCTGGAGGACTTCCTGCATGTGGGACCGCTGGATCTGCTCGGTGCTGTCAGCAGTAACTTGGGCACAAGGGCGAGGTCTCAGTCCCTCCTCCAACTCCTTCCCCCCACTGCCAGGTCCTGGGAGGGAGGCGGTGCTGCGGATCAGTGGGTACCACCCGTGCGGCGTGGAGGAAAGCACCCCCTGTGTTCCCGGCTGAGGTTTCTCGGCACCCAGTTCTGCTCCTGAGGTCAGGAACTCGACTTCCTGAATCTGACTGGCTGACTCCGCCGCTCCCCAGCCCAGCCCACGCCTTAAACCAGGGCGCGCACGCCACAGCTTCAGCCCAGTCCCCTTCCTCCGGGGCTCCCCTCCAGTGCCCCCACTCCGCCCCGCTGTGACGTGCTTTTGCCTCTCAGCCCTGAGCACGCCTCCTTTAGGACGCGAGCTCTCCTCGACCTGACAGAGTCAGCTTTACTCATCAGTGTTCCCAGGGACGTGGGGTGTAAACTCCCAACCCCGGGTTAAGGGAAAACAACAGCCCGGTGCTGCAGAAGGTGGCCACCGTCTAGGAAAGGGGATGGAGCGTCTTAAGGGAGAACAGGCTACATCCCCAGTAGGGGTGTGTGTGTGTGTGTGTGTGTGTGTGTGTGTGTGTGTGTGTGTGTGTTCATGTTCCAAGGCATCGCCTGGAAAATCTTTGAAGACACTGTGGAAAAGTGATAGGAGCCACTTGAAACTCTTAGGAGCACAGAAGGCGGGGACAACTAACTTCAAAAAGTTCTCAAGAGTTCTCCCCTTTTACGACATTTATTCTTCGTGTGCTTGTACTTAGATCTCTTGGGTTTAACTCAGTAAAGGCTCTGATGATATAGAGCGTGTTCAATGTCTTCAAGTCTTCCGGAGGGAAGGTGGGAAGTGTGATGGCAGAAGCGGCTGTGGAGTATCCAGGAGCGTCCCTGGAATTCCCTTGGGCGATCTTGCCATGATACAGGCATGGGATTCTGCCCATTAGATTGTAAGTGCCAGGTGCTGAATTGGAGCTTGCTTTCCAGTGGCTGCGCCTGAGCCATTGGGTCCCTTTGGCCTTGTGTGCCTGAATTAAAATGGCTGGTGAAACCAACTGTCACAACCAAGAAACAAAAGTGTTCTTCCTGTTTACTTAAGAGAAGCCAACTAGTCCTGGGTTGACAGGCCAAAAAGAAGGCCCAGCACTCGTCCAGAAAAGCCAAGAATAGTTAGGTGGTGGTGGTGGGGGGTCTTTCAAAGGCAGATTAATTAGATTAATTAGAGATCTTCCCAGAAATCCTGGCAGAGAGAACCTGATCTAGATCTGCTGTTGTTTGTTTGAAACCAAGTCTCAAGGCCCTGGCTGGCCTGGAACTCACCCTGTAGACCAGGCTAGCCTCACATTCCAGGTTGGCCTCACAAAGATCTGTCCAGCTATGCCTCCTGAGTGTTGGAATTAAAGATGTGTCCTATCATGCCCTGCATCCATCTAGATTTGAATAAGAAGGGGAAGAGTGTCCTGGGGATCTGCTATCCAGGAGTTAGTCTGGTTGTGCGGGTGGGGAGCAGAAGGTCAAAGAAGACAGGGTTCTCAGCAGGACACAGCCACACACAGACTCCACCATCAGCTGGGGGAGGGGGTGCCTTGATGGAGAGCTTCCATGGTATGTTACATCTGTAGCCCTGGTCTGGAGTCTAATGGAGCAGGAGACCGGAGGAAGACAGGCTTGAAGAATGACAGGAAACCTTAAGTGCAAACCTGGTGATCGGAGACTGAATTTTCCCCACGACCGACAGCCTTGAACAGTCTATCATTCTGCTGACACCCCATACATGTGAAATGTCATTTGACCCTCCCTTTGAGGATGGTAAGTAACTTTCTTTCCCCAGGTCATTGCGAATGTCCCTATCATCAGGAGAGGGAATGCTTCCGTGGAGAACTTCTGCTCATGAGCTGGGCTGATGTATGAATGTGCGTTGACACCTACTGGGTGGGGGAAGGCTATGNAAAGCACTTTCCTGAACAGCTTTATTGACCGGTTCAGGCTAAGGTGACAGTCACATTGCCTTTCAGAAAAACAAAAACAGCAGCACAGAGAAATGGAATGAAGAAACTAAGGAGGCCGGCTCAGTGCTTTTTGAGTAGACTATTAGATGTGGCAGAAAAACCAGATGCTTATCTATAAGGTGGCATCTCAGTGCTGTCTCAGTTCACAGGGAGACAAGTCTAGTAAAAGGACAAGATGGCAGCTGTGCTGTCACTGAATTGCCAAGTCTACAGGGTCTGTTGCGGTTTAGACACCATGAGGAAGATACATCTATGGCATGAGCTAAGGAGTGAACATCTGGCTAGCAGGTTTCCATTCTGGATGGATGATGCATCCCTTATGAAAAAGGAAGTCAGAGCATCCACCTACTGTTTCACCCCTTTGGCAGTGAAATCTCAACTCTTATATGAACTCATGAATGGGCCTAGGCAACCACAGTGCTGTTCCGGTTTTTAAAAATCCTCATTAGTTTTCTTGTTTTTTTTTTTTGGTATAGATCTTTGAAAGTAGTCAAGAGGTTAGTGGGCTCCAAGTGGAGTGAATCAGAGCATTAACACATCTAATTAAGAAACAAAAAGCCCCAAATAGCAGATTTGTGAACCAAGACTGGAAATTTAAACCCCCATTGTGGGTGACCACCCCTCACTAACCTCAGCTCCTGATGAGCTCTGGTTCCACATCACAGTGTTTCAGACAAAAACTGTTGGCTCCCTCCCAGCTGTTGTGGGAACCAACAAGATATTAAACACTGAATTTCAGCCTGCTTTGAAGGTGAAGACTGACCTCATTTGTTCTCTCTTGGTAATGTCCTGTCTCAGNCAGGCCAATGGCAGTGTTGGCCAGCACGGATTCATCTGTGCAAGCCACCTGTGGGAGACAGTTTCCCATCAGGTCACACACTCAGAACAGTACTGTACAATGACAAGAACAAAAAGGGTGCCTTCATCAGAGTGGGAAATATTAAATGGAGACTTTACATTATTATCACCTGAAACTGGTGCATTCTTGCCTTCAACAATGTATGATGCCCAGGCACATCCAGCCTTATAACACAGTGACACAATAGTGTCATCTATAATATCTACATGTAAGAACCATGAAAACAGGATACAAAAAGATTGAAACACACACACACACACACACACACACACACTTCGAAGTGTTCTAGGGGCAGTTTATGGTTTTGTGCTAGTCTGCATATAGAGCTATCTTTGGTTCCATGTGGCTCTGGGGCAGACAGTGAGGTGGACAGTCTCCGTAGAGGTGAGAGCAGTGCTATTAAAAGAAAGTAGAAGGGTTGCTGGCCAGACAGAGTGTGTTAGGAAGAAATGATGAAACTGTAAGTGGTGTGGAGAAGATGAGCACAGACTTGTTCCTCAGATCCTAAAATGCAGCTGCGTCTGAGAAGCTCGAGAAAGGCAAGTTCAGGACAAGTCTGTGGAAATACAACTTCACACAGTGGGTAATGAATCCGCGGAATGGATTATCTCCCTGAGGTGGCCTAAACTGGCACTGTAAGTGGATTCCAGAAAGCTTTGGGCAGACGTGTGAATGGCAGAGCTGTACCAGAGAGGTGAGGAAAGCAGAGAAGTACACCAACTGGTTGGAAGTTCAAGGTGGCCCTACAGTATGGACCTCTGGTCTTTGTAGCCAAAGGAATCTTGGCCTCTGGGTGCTTAGAATTTGAGCCCACAGGCAGTCCAACANTCCCTCCGCATCTTACAGCATCTGTGGCCTTTGCTCCTACAGACAACAAAGCTGCTCTTCTTACCTAAGCCTTACTCGTTAAAACACGTTACTCTTTCATTTGGGCTCTCAACTTCTGAAAAAGATTTTGAATATGTCTTCAGACTGATTATTGTGTATATCTCTTGCAATTAGATTTCTGTCAGACTTTCCTCCTAAATGATCAAATTTGAATATAAACGACTCTCAGTTTGAAAGCTCCTCTGCAGAAAAGCACTAACAATACACCTTTCTCGGGAAGACTTAGCTCATTATCCAAAGTGTCCTCGCTGCTCCATGGAGGATGTTGGGCGAAAATGTTGCTTTCCCGNCCACTGCGCCAAATCTTGGCATTGGCGGTGGAGGGGAAGTTAAGGAAACTCTTGGTCTTCTCTTGTAATAACACACCTGTCCCTCCAACCCCTCTGCTCCACGTACTCTATGCCTTCTTCAGTGTTCATATATGTTGTTGGAAACAGCACTCCNCCCCAGCTCCTTGAGTAGAGGCANGACTCCGAGGGGGTGGTATTTGTATTTCCGGGCACTAAGGGGCTCAGTTTTCACTTTCAGTCTCTGGTTCAGAGCAGCCCAGCACTGTTCTCAAAGCAGTTTCACGGTGCTAAGGCCTGCCTTTGTGTGAACTGGCAGCCCCGCTGCCTAGAGGAAGCATCCCTTTGCTGAATTCGGTCTTGGCTTTGTTGATGTAAACAGGGGGCTTCTGGATTCCATTNTTGTGGCNGGCATATCAGAGCAGGAGAGCCCACAGAGTTCTCATTTTGCCTCTTTCTGNGGTTTCCTTTGTCACCTGCTCTTCTTGTGGGGATGAGTTTAATTATTGATTTCCTGAGTGAGCCCCACTGTACGGGGTCCCAACGCCTACACAGAGCAGGTAGAACATTTCTTGNCACTTTGTTGGAGAGCTCCCTGGGAAACCCCTGCTTCCTCTGCCCAGCTCATTCATTCTGGCCGCAGGTTTTGTGAANNGCTGAAACTGTTCAGAGCCTCTTGTCCCCGAGGGCCCATGAAATAACCGTGGCTTTGAAACTGGCTTCCTTGACTACTTTAGTGACTCAGACCATCAGTGTTGCCACAAACAAACTTCCTGTCCCCGGGGGTGACTCTTTCATAACAGGTAAAGGAAGGGCTTGAAAAAAAGAAAACAAGAAAGAAAGGAAGGAAGAAAGATGATAAGAGAGCCCTCATTTACCAGGTTGNGGGAGCGAGTTCTTTCTGGTTTAGCTAGTTGATGTATTGGGCCAAGTTCTGTACTATGTGTCGGTAGAAAACTGTTTATAGTGAAAGGTTACACTCTGTAATTTGGATTTAATGGCAGTAAGGCTGGAACACTTAAAGAAATTTTCTTAATAAAGGTGGATTGGCCAAAATATGGAGGTACAAAACAATCTGAAAACACAGTGAGTGAGTGATTGATCTCTGGCTGAGTAGAACATGAACAAAGGTGTTAGGATGGAACAAACACGGCAAGACTCCCCCTGTCCCCCTCTGAAAGGTTCAAAATTATGAAGGAAAGCATTATCCATAATTTTGNTACCCCAAAATAACCACTGCAGCATTTTTCATAGGTGTTATTCTAGTCTCTCAAGGAGATTAGAGTTAGAATTTCTATGTGGGTAATTGATATCACTCCAGATTTTTGATAATAAACTGACTACTTTTAAAAAGATGGAGGTAAATCTAGTGGCTTTTTGTAGCATTTATTTGAGAGGAGAGAGACTGAATTCAGAAACTTTGATGGATGAAAAAAGGACATTATAATACTCTAGCTTCTGTGTTTATTGGATATGTGTGTATGTGTATGTGTGTGTGTATGTGTGTGTGTATATGTGTGTATGTGTGTATTTATGTGTGTGTGTATGTGTGTGTATGTGTGTGTATGTGTGTATGTTTGTGTGTGTATGTGTGTGTGTGTGTGTATGTTTGTGTGTGTATGTGTGTGTGTGTGTGTGTTTGTATATGGTGTGTCATGCCACAGCCTGGGTGGAGGTCAAAGTACAAGTCGTGGGAGTCAGTTCTATCCTTTCACCGTGAGGTCCTGGGGACACTGCTGAGCTCTGCTGCCAGGGCTGGTTTCTTCTGTTAAGGCCAAGTAATGAACACTAGTAAGTTCCTTGATCAGGGAGGAGTGCCCACCACTGAGGCTCCTCATCCAGAAGTGGAATGAGCCCCTGGAGGATGCTGTAGAGGGACTGCTGTACTTCAAGGGAGGATTCAGTGTGCCTTCTTCCAAGTCCCCAAACCAGGATTTACATAGTTAGTTGTGGAAATTCACATTTACCTAAATTATGATATCCTCTTCTCTTAAGATTCGACAGCAGTTGACTTATTTAATATGCGTAATTGGGCAATATGGTAAATGTTAATGAGCAGCAGACACCAACTAACTTTGAAACCCCAAGGCTAAGTCCCTCTCTCCCTTCCCTTTTCTCCTCTCTCCATTTTCTCCTCTCCCTTCCTTTCTTCCTTTTGTTTTCCAGACAGCGTTTCACCTGTAGCTCAGGCTGACCTTGAACTCGAAGCTTTCCTCCTGTCCCAGCCTCTAAGTGTTGGGATTACAGACATAGCTCACCATGCCCAGCTTACTAAATTCTTATACATTAACACTACTATTTTAANATTGGAAGCCTACCCTTCCATGAGGACATTTCAGGAAAAATGCCCACCTCTGTAGAGCCTCTGTCTTCCTGGCTCCATGTTCTCTTTGGTTCCTCAAGACTGAGGCAGAAGCAAGTCCTTTGTATTCCCACGGGCTCTGTGCTGGTCTTCCATATAGTTGCCCACACTCATGAAATTGGCCATTATATGTCCTCTACACTGGACTGTAACCTCTGTAGGCAGGACAGTGCCTGGCAAATGGTCATTTGCTTGGTAAATATTTGTCACTGAATGAAGACCCTTGGCCACAGGGTGGAATCTAGGAAGCGTTAGTGTCCCTCTATGCACAAGGGCAAGTGTGATAACCTTATCCGTGTACTTGGTGCCTTATACGCCCAAAGCATGCATTTCTTTTCTTCCTCAGTATTGCTTTGGGGTCCACATTTCTGTGTCTTTAGGAAATACTGAGCATGCAAAGGATGTAAGTAGGAAAAGGAAATAGCTAAAGGTAGCTCAGGGCTAGGGAGGCAGGGACAAGATGATAAGTCTCATCTGAAACCAGACATGGTGCCCACTTTCCCTCAGACCATTAATGAGGAAAACTCTCTGCCCCCCCTCCNCGTGGGAGTATTGGAACGCCCTTCTCTAGCATCTAGTCGCTTCCAGGCAACTAGAAAGAGGGNGCTGCCTCTCCAGCTAGTCTCCTTCTCCACCCAGCATCACCCCTTTTTAGACTCCTGATGTTGCCAGCTGTCAGTAAGGGCTGGGTCAGAAGTGCCTGCATCTAATGTCCAGCTGTGAAGATGTTGGATCCGGGTGCCTGTGAGACCCACAAAGATTCCACCTAGAGTCTGAAGAGGGAAAACACCCATCAGCATACAGTCCACTTCTCTAATGGAATCACTCAGTAACCCAGTTTTCAGTGGCTCCAAAAACATGTGGGTGAAAGATCACTTCTATATATGGCCAGAGAGTAGCCCAGTCCCAGGGCTAGCTTCCTGGTGGACNTNTTCCAGTTTTTTCCAGACCAGCAGACTCCAGAGACTTCCAGGCTGGACATTGGTTTCTGTGGTGTACATATAATGAGATTCAGCAATGGAAAATTTGGCTCTCGGCATGACTGCTTCTACGTTCTTCATACCCCCTCACTGCCACACAGGCACACTTTTGCCTCTGCTCCCTTGGAATGCTGCAGCTAAAAGCAAAGAATGACGCTCCCACAGCTGTGGCCCTGATAAAAATAGAAAGTTTGTTTATTTTTATGTTCATAAAACCTTTTTCCTGCTGCTGCTGCTGCTGTTGTTGTTATGAGTGGGACTCCCAGGCAGGAAGAGGACAGACTGACACACTGGTCACTTGCCAAATGGATTCTAACTTGTGTGTATGTGTGTGTCTGTGTGTCTGTGTCTGTGTGTGTGTCTTGTATCAAATCTANCCTAGTGGACCAAAGTACTAAATAACCTATTTTCCTTTTTGAGCTCNTTGGTCAGTGGGCATCTGGTCTCCAGAACTTGGCAGGGGGTGTTCCTTGCTTTGAGGGCAATCTGCCTCAATGTACTTCTCTTTNAGGCACTACTGTCTCTTTCATCATGGCCTGCCCATAGCAGAGGTGCATCTAGAGGAAAGAGCCCCGAACTAAGAGGCAAGAACCTTGNTCTTCTTGGGATTCTGTTACTTTGCTACTAACAAGTGACCCTGAACAAACCATAACCCCTCTGAACCTCAGTTTCATTGCCTATGCAATAGATGTAACGGTAGATGCCNAAGACTTCAATGAAATGTATGAGAATGAGACAACTCTGAGAAATTAATGTGTCTGCAAATGAATTTGAAGTTCAAGTTCCCCAAACATGTTCAGGAAATAGAGATTTCCTTTTATTTATAGGGCTCCTGAGTATCCCCACCCCCAAAGCATGATGGATGGAGTCTACATGGGAATGTATCTTGTGATCACATTTACTTCAAGATGTGCAAAACACAAGTTTGCATTGAAATATCTAGGAGATGGTGTTTTAGGATTGCTATTGCTGTGATGAAACACCATAATAATTAAAAAAACTTGGGAAGTAAAGGGTGTATTTGGCTTACATATCCTGAATCACAGTCCTCTGAGGGAAGCCAAACTCAAACTGGGCAGAAACCTGGAGGCAGAAGTTGATGCAGAGGCCATGGAAGAGTCCTGCTTACTGACTTGCTCCTCATGGCTTGCTCATCCTGCTTTCTTATAGAACCAGGACCACCAGCCCAGGGATGGCACCACCCACAACAGGCTGGGACCTCCCTCATCAATAATTAAGAAAGTGTCCTACAGGCTTGCCTACAGTCTGGTTTTATGAAGCCATTTTCTCGGCTGAGGTTCCCTCCTCTCAGATGACTCTAGCTTGTGTCAAATCGACATAAAAACTAGCATGGGACAGTTGGCCAAAGTGAAAGTAAAGAATCTTAGATTAGGATTTGAGATCTTGAAAAAGGACAACGCTTACCTTTCTGTTAGTTTGATGTGGACTCTGGAGGAAGGGTTATATTGTGTGTCTTACCACTCTCTCAGAGTACCGAGCCATTATTAATAATAACCGCTTGTTCCAGCTGGAAGGGATCTCCACTTGCTTAGCCATCTAGAACACTGAGCATAAACCACACACATAGTGACTGACACGTGTTTTCCAGAGAGGGTTCTGGACGGTTGTTAGTGATTCTTCCTCCTCGAAGATCCTGGCTGAGAATGGGGCTATGCTAGTTATCTTTGCTTACTTCAAGCCACTGTGACTGCTTTTGCTCATCTTATTTATTTATTTATTTATTTTTGTGAAGAACTGTCATATATTTGGTGCTGGTTCTGACACGTGGCTTGCATGAGGCACCNGGCTCGATAAGGTTTTGATCACAGAATTTATTTAAAAGGAGATACCTCACCTGTTTTTCTTATTTATAATATATGGGATCTGATTTTTAGGCGGATCCTTTCTTCCCCCTTAGTTGTCCC
>LZPO01008135.1:32261-60182 GCA_001675575.1 Neotoma lepida | reverse complement strand
GAGCAAAGGACAATGACATGCATGTATGAAAATGTCATAAGCCCATTATCTTGTATGCTTACTAAAAATTAATTTTAATAAGTGGAACAGAAAGAATTTTGGCACCCAGAGCCTTTGAGAGAATTTCAAAGGGCAAGCCAAAATATCAAAGATGTCTGACTAAACTGTCAGAATATTCAAGAGTTCTTGGTTCACATNTTTCTCAGACTTCTCCATATTATGACAACACCTACAGTGGGATTAGAATTAACCCCCTTTTGAGATAATGTATGGCAGGCCATTTGTCACTCGTGATNTCTTAACAGATGATATCATCTGGGTACTNAGATGCATAATTAGTCTGAACCAAGGACAAAAAGCAATATAAGAACATGGGAGCAAGCTACTCCTCGAAAGTACACATCAACATCCTTGCACTATATGCCTAGAGATCAGATCTTAGGACTCTGTGTGTGGAAATGCCTCCCCAGGTTTGCCCCCAGGCTTTGACTTCATCTAAGAGTGTCAGCCCAACAGCACTATTTGGTTTTCAGCCTCCTTCCTACTCACTGGGTCAAAACCCAGCAGCCCAAACCAGCATTCACTATGGATGAGGGAGGAGAGGATTAAGTGGAGACTCAGCTGCCTCCTGTGCCCTGCATGGTGAGCATGGCATCTAAAGTTTCATTGCTAAGAGGAAGGCCATCTATCTCCACTGTCTGCCCAGCCTTTGTTTGGGTAAAGTCTTTAAGTAAAAGGTTCAGTTCTTCAACTATCCATTGGCTTGTGTACTCCTGAGACGTCTGTGGCCACTCATTAACCTTATTACTCTATGAGGAGAACTCCAGTTTTGTGTTNTTTTACTCCCTACCAAGTATTAGCTTACCACTCTATAAATAGCACAATTTCAGGAAAAATGTATTACGAATATGCTAGGATCTAGGGAACAGGTGTCACCTGCCCTGCGACAGGATCTAAGAGAGTAACTGGGTTAATTCTAGCAGGAGTGGGGTACATTTGCTGAAGTACATTGCTGGAGTGGCTTCATGTGCTATAAAGCCACTCTAAGATTCTTAGTCTATAAACTATCTGGCCCAGAAACTGGAGAAACCATCACTGATCGCTTTGAGTTACTANCTGTGTTTACCCTTTTATCATGTGCTTGATAGCCCTCTAGCATTAGACTTCCTCCTATCTGCATAGGGAAGAGCCTTTGTCCTCATTAATATGACCCACTACACTTAGATAAACCACATGGGATGAAGGGAAGTAAGCAAATGGCTATGTACTTTTGGACAAGACAACCCTATAGACACTTCCATGTGGGATACCGTAAGGTTTTCCCTACCCTCTTTACCATGATTCCTTACTTTCTTGGTTCCATTTGTAATTATACTGTTGATAAAGTTTTGTCGTTGAATTTTTAGCATTTTGATAATGTCTGTGTCTTCAAGGCTATACTAGTTCCAAACCAAATGAATGGTTACACAATGCTTCCAGCCAGTATCTTAGGGGGAGAAAGTGGGCCCATATNAGTCCCAGGGAAGTCAATGAGATTTTTTTTCAAATGTCTCCAAGAAACCATAAAGTCAATGTTCCTGATCAGCAGGACACAGTTTCAAAACACGTAGACTCNTATCTATGATCCCTTGAAATTAAGGGGCTTCAAATATCATCTGGGGTATGAGACATAGTAGAGAGGGCCCTGCACCCCTGACCAAGTTTGCTTCCCTGATGTAAGCTGCTTTTACAAGATGTGTCCTCAGGTAATCAGGCCCAGGAACTGGTAACTTCTTCCAATGCTTACAAAGAGACTTTCCCACAAGGGTCATATGCACACAATGCCTATTTCAACCACTAGATGACTTCCCAGGGGTGTTGGTAAGGAGCCCTCTGTCATCTTTCTGTGACCCAAATATAAACAGGCTCAATGCAGTGACAGACTTGATGCTGAGGACAAAGATCAGATGAGGTGTGTGCCAGTAATCCTGGACTGTGTGTGGCAACCACTACCGTGCCTGTGTAGGGATGACTTCCAGACTGTTAAACACCGTGGTTGACACCTCACAATGCCAATCAGAGAGCCATTATCCCTGCATGTCCCTCTTGTGCTCAAGCGTAAATTCCAGGAAAACCTTGTTTGGTCAGTGCTGCTTGCGTCTTTCTTGATTTCTCTCTTGTACTGAGCGAAAGCCACAGGCTGATTGATAACACTTCGAGTGACATCTCAGTTGTTGCAGACATTCTGAATATNGGTTGTCCTCATCATTATTTCTGAATAACAGAATTTAGTAGTCTTGTCACTAGGTTTACTTAATTCAAGATGGCTCAAATGTCATGCTACCACATATTTGTTGTTTTAAAAAAAATCAGTTGTATTCCAGTATAGTTTTTTNCCCCTGTATCTCTTATTTTATACAATAAACATTCTTTTCTGACATTACTAGCTCACCAAAGGGCTTATCTGTATAAAAGGTTAGGGCCTCGGCCTGAGAAATATTAACTAGGTTGCAATGGAATTGACTGCATAATTTTCAGAGGTCAAACAAAATGAAAGTGCAAGGTCTCCTGTTCAAAGAGTCTCAGGCATTTTGAAATGGCAGCAGCAGAGCATTAAAACACGTACAGAGCCCTTCTGAACCTGGGGCCTTGTGTGGCTGAACAGAGAGGACACTGCGAGGCTGGTCCTACTTCATAGAATTTCCAGGAGCTCAAAGGGCCTGGCACAGTGGCTGTCCAATATTCAGATTGCACTGGAGAACTGGCCTGGTGAATGCCCATGCTGCCCCTGCTGGGCACAGATGCCTCACTGTGTCCCTATGCCACGCTGACAGCAAATGCTGGACACCTCTCTTAAAGCTGCTTCTGCAGGCCGATTCAGTAGACTTCACAGAGCCATCCCCAGGGTCAGAATGAGTTCTGTGCAGCTGTGATCCTTTGAACCACTGGTTTCCAATCNGAACTTAAGGGTTGTGTGCTTTTGATTGATGAAGCCTGGTTCACAGCCAAACTGCCAACTGCTTCTATTGTTGCCAGCTTACATTGATGGAAATCAGCTCGGCCTCACCAGGAGAGGGAGTCCATACACACATGAAGGAGACTCAGCTGCCAAGTATCCTAGGTGTATGAGAAACATCCTTGATGGATGCCACCAGCTGAGGAGTCCTCCGGACATTTTGGAAGAATATGTGACTCCCTTTAGATCGGCAGGGACATTTGAGAGAGTACACTTTCTGTATGTGTGGAAATATTTTTAATTTCTAGAACATTTGGAAGATTTCTAAGAACACTGAGAATACTTAGAAAAGAGATTAAGAAAATTTACAACCCGTGGAAGCAGGGCATTGAAACTTGATTTTTTTTTCCTCTCCCAAATCTCTATTTACAAGACCAGGCAGAGCCAGGAAGAACAAATAAGCTCTACGCTGTCAAAAAANGACANGTCTAATTACTACAACTGTTTTCTTGAAGCGACGAATGTCAAGATAATGTTCGTGTTGGCAGTTTTGACCCACCAAAGGGAGCAAGGTTTGCTCTAGAAATGAGTAGTTCTGTTCTGTAGGGCTCTGTGGAGCAGAGGCTGGGCCTCTGTACTCTGTGTGGCTCCAAGTTGCCCTACACTTCAAACTGCAAAGCAGCCAGCATGACACATGCTTCTCTCTCCCACAGTGGAGGATGGGCAGTCCTTTAGAATGGGGTGCAAGGGCTGAGCTGCCAGTGGGTGGCTGGGCAGAGGGCAAGCTACCTTCTAAAAGTGGCATGGAGAGGCTAGTGCTCACTGTCCAGGGGCCCAGTCACCCAACAGCTCCTGGAAAGCTGGAAACACAGGGAATCTACCTGAAAAAGTTCTCAGAACACAAGCTATCCTTTGNAAAAGCTCCCAGTGGAGTCTTCTCAAAGCAGCTGATTGAGCTGCCTGTGGGGATGTGTCCTAGGGAGAAGGAAACCACCACCTACCATATGGGGCCCTAAGACTCTCTGTCTCTTCTTCACAGGAATGCTTAAGAGAGACATCCTAATTCTCATCTTGTAGACTAGAGAGTGCAATTCCCAATTCTCACTTTCTCAGCATATAATGTGATGGGAGAGGAGCTTGTGGTGATATATTATTTGTGCTCTAATAAATAAAGCTTGCCTGGAGATCAGAGGAAAAAGCCAGCTACTATATTAAACATAGAAGCCAGGCAGTGGTAGCACACGCCTTTAATTCTAGCATTTGGGAGGCAGAGATTCATCTGGATCTCTGTGAGTTCAAGGCCACACTGGCAACAGAGCCAGGCATGGTGACACATGTCTTTAATCCCAGCACTAGTTAACCACAGAGGTCTGGAGGTCTAGACAGACAGACAGGAAGTGATAGAGCTGGACNGAAAGAGGAAAGTATTGTAGCTGGACCGAGAGAGGAAGTAAGATGGCAGGGCACAGAGAGGTATATAGTATATGAGTATGAGTATACAGGAAGTAGCTTTCTCTTGGGCTGAGGATTTCCTAGCGGTAAGAACTTGTGGCTGGCTTGTTATATTCCTCTGATCTCTCAGCTTTCATCCCAATATCTGGCTCCAGGTTTTTTATTAGTAAGACTGTTTAGCAATTGGTGTTACAGGAGCTGGCCACCACCTTTTACTCAACCTCTCTCTCGTGGAAGGCTGGGAATGGTTGTTTTACTCTTTTCACTGGGGAGAGAAAAATAAGTCACCCTCACCTGCCAAACAAAACCCTCTTCACCAACAGAAAAGCCCCACAAGAACTGTGACACATTATTTTTGTTAAAACAAAAAAAACAAACCTTGGGGATAATTTTAGATTTACAGAACAGCCGCAATCGTAAGTACAGAGACTCAGTGTACCCTTAATTCAGCTTCCCCAAACATTCGCAGCCAAGATACCAATGTCACACTTGTCAACGCTAACAGCATTGGTGTACACCACTACTGATAAAACTAGGCTTTTTATTCTTGGGCTAGCAAGGTGGCTCAGTGGGTAATGGTGACTGCCACCAGATCAGACAACCCCAGTTGGATCCTTGGGACTCACATGATTGGGAGAAAAATTGACCTCCTCAAGTTGTTTTCTGACCCTACGTGCACCATACCATAGCATGCACATGCCTCCCCCTGACCCCAGAGATACAAAATGAATAAATACAAATGTAACTAAAAACCCCTATGGATTTTTCTTGGATTTCCGTGTACCTACTAATGTCCCCTTCCCCCTTGTGTGTTTTAGATCAAGTTGAGGATGCTACATTGCTCTGGGGGAAACCCTGAATTTCAGGAGAGTTTTCAGAGAGCCAATGGAGGGTTGGAGGCAGGATTAAAAAAAGGCTTACTTATAATTTTTCCTTGCCTTTCTTAGCAAGATGCATTCAGCCTTAAGTGCTCTGTGAATTCTTGTGGCCTCAGTGAACTCTTAGCCAGTTTGAAGGCATGTTAATGCCAGGCAGGGAGAAATGCTGTGAAGATTTATGAGTAAAGATACTGCAAAAACAGAGTATTGTGGTTTTGGATTGTAACATGTACTATTCAGGTATATTTCTTGGTCCAAATTCCATGTTCAAAGAACAGAATACTTTGCACAGACAGAACCTTACACACTTTTGTGGAACCACTTATATTTGGGCTTAGAGATTTGTTTTGAGATGAAGTATGGTGGTCTGAATGAGACTGACTCCCATAGGCTCAGTTATTCAAATGATTGGTCCTCTGTGGAACTGTTTGGGATTGATTAGGAAGTGTGGCCTTGTTGGAGGAGGTGTTACATTGTGGGTGGGCTTTGAAGTTCCAAAATCTCATGCAATTCCTAGTTCTCTCTCTCTCTCTCTCTCTCTCTCTCTCTCTCTCTCTCTCTCTCTCTCTCTCTCTCCTTATGGTTGTTATCTCAACATGCAAACTCTCAGCTACTGCTCTAATGCCATGTCTGCCTGCCTACTGCCAAGCTCCTGGCCATGGTGGGCGTGAACTCACTCTCTGAAACTTGAAGCCCCAGTAAATTCTTTCTTCTCTANGTTGCCTCAGTCATGGTGCCTCTTTACAACGATAGAAAAGTCACTAAAACATGATGACAAAAGACAATGAAAAGTGAGGTGTTAGGTGAAGTCAGCTAGGGAGTTTGGTTTCCCCGAGTTACTGGGTCCAGTGTACACAACATGGGGCTTCTTTGGGCCATGTTCCAAGGCATGGGTGTCGTCTAGCTGGAGTTGCCTGGGATCCTGCCTTTCTATTGGGCATCCTTGCTAATATAGTTTGTTTTCTCTTCAAATAGAATTAGAAATGGATTTATTATTAGGAATTCTTGTGCCTATGACAATTCCCTTTGGCAGTCTACTACCCGGGCTCCTGTGGGAATCTGTAACATTTCAGGAGCCAGGATTCTAGGATTTCTTCTGGTGGTTCTGTGCAAAGGAGATCTCCCAGGATAATTCCAGCAAGCTTTCTTTAAAAAGGATGATTGGAAAAAGTCCAGCATATTTAACATGTTTGGCTGATTACTTTGGTCTCTATACCCAATCTTTGTCTACTTTAGGACAAAACTACAGGACTATTATAGAATCAGACACACAACTCTATCCCCCAGCCCTTACAGCCCACCTAAACATTGGTGCTTACTTTTAAAATTGCTAATATTTATTGAGCATTTCCTGTATGTGAGGCAGTCTGCTCTCTTATTTGTATGTTTTTGTTTTATGTAATGCCTCATAATTTTAGATACCTCTCTGTACTGCCTAGTTTTGTGTGTCAACTTGACACAAGCTAGAGTCATCAGAAAGGAAGGAGCCTCCTCAGCTGAGGAAATGCCTCCATGAGACCCAGCTGTAAGGCATTTTCTGAATGAGTGATCAATGGGGGAGGGCCCAGCCCATGGTGGGTGGTGCCATCCCTGGGATGCTGGTCCTGGATTCTATAAGAAAGTAGGCTGAGCAGGTCATGAGGAGCAAGCCAGTAAGCAGGATTCCTCTGTGACCTCTAGATCAGCTCCTGCCTCTGGGATCCTGCCCTGTTTGAGTTCCTGTCCTGACTTCCTTCAGTGACGAGCAGCAACATGGGAGTGTAAGTCAAAGAAACCCTTTTCTCCCCCAACTTGCTTTTTGTTCATGGTGTTTTGTTGCAGCAATAGAAACCCCAACTAAAACACTCTATTACATTCATAATTTCAATGAAGCAAAATTACATTTACAGCTCAATTTCATTCACAGTCACATGGCTAGGAAACAGTGAAGCCAGAAATCAAACTCAAAGGCGTCTGTCTTCAAATCCAGTAGTATTCTTTTGGTTACTGAGCTAGAATATACAGGTGGTTAGTAAATACACATATATTTTCCCAGGTAAGAACTCGCTATACCCCTTTAGGCAAATATAACTCTAGTTTCAGAAACCAATGATCTATATCATTTATTGAAAATTTTTACATTAAAACTCTGTGCTTGATACAGAAGGGGATAGAGAGAAATAAAAGAAAATCAGAGTGCTGGAATGGAAAGACCTGGAAGAACATTCTAGACCCATCTCCTCAATTTGGCCACNTTGTATGACCTCTTTGGGCATCAAATGACTTATTTGTAAAGTGAGCAGGTGTGATTAGCTGACTTCAAAGGCTTCTCCCAGTTCTTTGATTCATGATCCAAAGTTTTGTGTGGCACAGAATAAATGCCAGATGTCATCTCTACTCTCTAGGATCATGAAACAAAACTTTCAAACACGTGAAGCAACAGGGGATGGTGGAGAGGTAAATTGCTTACTGTGGGCTATGGGCAATCTGCAGGCAAGTACCTACTTGAACTTCTACATACTTTCCAGTTTGAAGGATAAAGACATATGTTATAATTTCTTTCATTAATGATTGTACAAATTAGGTGGAGAAACAGGACATAGGTAATTGGAATAATGACTAATATAAGACACTAGATAATTAAGGACTAGAGTGTATGATAACCTTTCTGTGGGGTATGGTACAAATATTAGTCCTGCTGGGCATGATGGAGCACATCTATAATTCCAGCACTCTGGAGGTAGAGGCAGGAGGATCAGGTNCTCAAGACCAGTCTGGGTTGTATGAGGCTCTTCCAAAAATTGAACAAAAAAATTAGCACCTAATATAATTACTGAATTCCTCAGAAATCAAAATAAGTACCTTCTTGCCTGTATTTATATTTTTCATTTCTAGTGGTAGGGATTGGATTTGGGGGCTTTGTTCATACTAAATGATTTTTGTAAGATTAAACTATATCCCCAGACCATGTGCAATATATTTAAAAAATCAGAATTAGTGGGGCTGGATAGATGGCTCAGAGAGCATTGGCTGCTCTTCCAGAGGATTCATGCTCAATTCCCACAGACCACAGGGTGACTCACAACCACAGGGTAACTCACAACCCTGCAGTTCCCAGGGGATGCCGACACCCTCTCCTGGACTCCTCTGGCACTGCACGCACACGATGCACAGGTATACCTGCCAGCGAAACATCCACACACATAAAAATTAATAAAAATTTAAAAGATCAGAACTAGTAAAAAAAAACCCACAGAGAAGCAATAATTGAATGTATAAGTAAACACTGGATAAAGATAATAAATAAATAAAGGATAATATTACAGGTTTTCTCTTTGGTTTCAAGCTTCAGTACGGCTCAGTGATGGAGGGGTGCCAGATGCTTTCCCTTAGTATTTGATATTCTCTGATAGCCCCCCTGCCTGTCTTTGTGATGTGANTTTATTGTTAGTGGGGTTTCTATGGATGAGGAAGCTGAGGCTTGGCAAGCTCAAGTCATAGGAGGGGCCAACAGCAAGGCTCACACTGCATTCCCACTCACTGATGCATGCTTTTAAACACTGCCCTGTACGCCCTTTACAGACACACACGAGAGGTCCCCACTGGGAGAAGGTGGTCCCCAGGTGCTGCTGCTTTGCTCAGAGCAGCTGTGTTTCTTGCACCTGTGACCAATTGGCTCACTCCCCACCCCCTGGATTCCACTGAGGCTTAACCCACAGCTGGGGGCCCACCCAACCCACAGCTCTAGGGTGCTCATCACATTCTTGAGCAAGCATTACATTGATTTCATTGGAGAGCTAGGGCTCTCCAGTGGAGACCATGCCAGCTGTGCCTTTTGCTTGACACCACACACATACACACACACACACACACACACAAACCCAGAAACTCTGTGGTGTTTACTGATCTCTTCCAGCAAAAAGGAAATTGTACTGCACTCAATACAAGTGTTTGCTGTCCTGGGCCCCCATTTTCAGCCCCGAGCTCTATTTCCGGCAGGAAGCAAAACCACAGAGAGCAAAAGAGATCTTGATTTTCAAGTCACTTCATTGTCTTGGCAGCAGTGCATCTAGCAAAATTAGTACGGAGACACGCTATCTAGACTGGCAACCTACTTGTGTGCTTTGGGAGACCGGGAGTTAGATTTTTGAAGCCCAAGACAATTGATTATTAGTCAGAATAGGTGCTTGAGATAACTGGAATTTTTTTAAGAAATTAAAACATAATTACAGACAGTCAGGATGAGAACTGATTTTGGAGTTCACTGAGTCATTTCTTCATTTTATAGAAGAAACATTAAAAGCCTAGAGAAATTCTGTGATCCTGGGNAAGGATATATAACCACTTCGTGGCAAACATGAGACATGAAACTAGGAAGATGGCATTGTGAAGTGGTAGTTTTAACTCAGCCACCAGCAGTTTCAATAATGCCACAAACATACGCTTATTCCATTATATTATTATTATTATTATTATTATTATTATTATATTAATTGTATAGAACAATGAGTTTCATCATGGCACTTCACATATGTTGAACTGGCTAGTCTTTATGTTAGCCTGACAGAGGTTGGCGTCATTGGGAAGAAGGTACCTTCAGCTGAGAAAGTGCCTTGCACCAAACTGGTGCGTGGGAAAAGCATGGAGTTCATTTTCTTGATTGATGATTGAAGTAAGGATGGGGGCAGCTCACCTTGAGTGGTGCTACCTCTGAGTCAGAGGTCCTGGCTGCTATGAGAAAGCAGGCTAAGCAAGTTATGGGGAGCAAGCCAGTAAGCAGCAGTCCTGTATGGCCTCTGCATTAGCTCCTGCCTCCAGGTTCCTACCTTGTTGGAGTTCCTGCCCTGGCTTCCCTCAGCAATGGAATGTGATCTGGGAGTTGTAAGCTGAAATAAATCCGTGCATCCTCAAGTATTTATGGTCGTGGTGTTTCATCACAGCACTAGAAACCCTAACTAAGATATGTGTATAACATATTTTGGTCATATTCATCCCTGAATTCTCCCCTTCCCCACTCCTGATGGTTTCCTTCCCCTAAAAGTCCTTCTACTTCCATGATTGTTTGCTTTTTAAACTGAGGTTTTATTTTAGAGAAAACATGCTATATTTGTCTCTCTGAGTCTGGCTTGTTTCACATGATGTGATGAACTCCAGTTCTGTCCATTTTCTTGCAAGCAACGAGTTAATTCTTTATGGCTGAACAGTACTCCACTGTGTATGTGAACATTTTATCTATGCATTTGTTGATAGGTACCTAGGCTGACTCGGTCCACTTAGTCACAATAACTTGGTTAAATATGTAAATAAATATATTTATATTTTTGGTTAAATAAATAAATATGGCTGTTCAGGTATCTCTGTGAAATTAAAAAGCATTATTTTTAAGAGGACAGTGAGTTTCACTTTTTTCTCTGGTTTTGCTTATTTTCTCCTGGGTTCACTGGGAAAATATTGTGATTCTCCTAGTAATGCCTTCTGTGGAAGCCTGTGTGTGGTATAACGACTATTTTCAATGCATAAGAAAACCTATGGTGGTGTGGATCTCTGCCTGAGTTGGCACGTACTGCCTTTTTGTTTTATCTTCATGAGACAATTTCCTTTCTCATACTGTGGAAAAGGGAAGCTATTTCTTAGGCTTCATAACATGCATAACCAATTCACAAACCATTTGCAGAACACGTGTTTTCTGACAGTTTCAGAGGCTTTATTCTTGCAGCATGCTGGCTCTTTGTTCTGGGCCATCAAGATGCTCATGATGGGTGGTTGAGCCCCATGTTCTCTTAGCCCCTCTTTATCCCATTCATCTCCAAGATCTGTGTAATCTGGATGTCCTGCATCATAAAAATTGAAGAACCTATGTGGAGCAAGGAAGTGATGAGAGAGGCTGATTTAGTGACCTATCACCAATATCAACCTTGGGTATTTGATTGAAAAAATATTGGGTGAATCTCATAAACTCACAGAATAGGGATGGAAGGTTATGGGACTTCTGGGTCATGTATCAACCCAATTGTAATAATTGTTTGCCATCAACAGCACAGGGAGTATATAATATATTTATGCTACTCACTGTATACACTATACAGTCTTTGAAAACATTCCAGTTCTTATGGATTGCTCTGATTTCATCCCATTGTTTGAGCCCATGGCAAAGCTATTCTCCTGCATGAACTGCTATTACTGCTTATTGGTTTCATTAGCTTCTTAAGGTCCAGCTTGATTGTTACTACTTCTGAGAAGTATTTCCTTGGTGCTTCAGGGAACTATTGTAGAATATTATTTTAAGATGTGTTGCTTTTGTTTATGTTGCATTTGTTTAACTCTGTGAAGCTGTGTTACTGTGCTTGCCTAAAACACCTGATGGTCTAATAAAGAACTAAATGGCCAATAGCAAGGCAGGAGAAAGGATAGGCAGGACTGGTAGCACAGAGTATAAGTAGAAGAAAAAAAATCTGGGAAGAAAGTTTTTGAAAATTCTATCAGCCAGAGAAGGAGGAGGATTCCAGGGGCCAGCCACCCAGCTACACAGCCAGCCACGGAGTAAGAGTAAGCTTTACAGAAGTAAGAGGATGGGAAAAGCCCAGAGGCAAAAGGTAGATGGGATAATTTAAAGTTAAGAAAATCTGGAAAGAAACAAGCCAAGCTAAGGCCAGGCATTTATAATTAAGAATAAGCCTCTGTATGTGATTTATCTGAGAGCTGTGTGGCAGGCCCTCCAAAAGTGCAAAACAACCAACATTTGGGACCCAGATCATTTTCTTTGCCACCGTGTGTCTCTGTACATAACTCTGATACGGCCAAACACTCCTTGTTTGTGTCTTGTTACATGAGGACAGGATCATACTGCATCTGGCTGGCTGTCCCAGAGCCTCATGCAGGANGTGGAAGTTGAGCAGATATTCATAAGGTGAACTATTTCTTCAGAATNCTGGTGCTCTATAAAGTGTTTCATTGGGGTCTTTGATTATAGGGTCATAGGTTATATGCTCATAGGTCATAGGTTATGGACTCAGACCTCTTTCTCCGTGTCCTTTGGAGAAGGTAGTTGCAGACACCACAAGCAGATTATAGACACACACATCTCTAGATACATATAACACCTTTGCTTCTAATTTAGAAAATTTGCCAGCAAGACACCAGCACTTTGGANGCTGCACTTCTATGCCTATAGGCATTCATATCAACTTACAGTTGCAAAAGAAAACTTGATTTAAAAAAATGATTTCCAGTTTCCTTTAATACTGCTTCAAAAAAAGTAAAATACTTATTGAGGTGTAATCATTATCCTGTGTGGATTCCAAATTACCATTTTATGCAGTTATCCCTTTCTATCTATATGATTTTATGCTCGGACAACACATTTGTCAGTCCACAAGTATTTAGTGAGAGCCCTGCAGGGTGTCTAACATAACATTTTTCATGCATATCGTACTTTCCGTAAGTNTTCTCCTGGTGTTATAACTCTGCTTCTAATGCAGTTTCAGAAAGAGGAGTATTTCACATGAAAGTGTTTTGAAGTTTATAACCCAGAGATTGGTGACTTTGANGAGGAAAGGGACAGCTATAATTTATTTGCCTACTGCATGCCNGGCATTATACCCTGAAATTGACAGACATCAATCTCATTTCTTTCTTACACACCCTACAGGCGCTTGCTCTTATAACACACTTTAAAGATTTATTTTTCTATTATTTTTTAAAGCTTGCATGTATGTGTATATCTGTGTGTGGGTATGTGCATGTGTGTGCGGGCGCCCATGGAGATGGCTCCCCAGAAACTGGAGTTAAGGTGGGTGTGACCCTCCTAACATGGGTTCTGGGAATTGAACTAGGGTCCATCTGCAAGAGCAGTGTATACTCTTAGTTGTTGGGCTATCTCTCCNGTCCCTGATATTATACTTTACAGCCAAGGAAAGAGATTCAGAGCTTACAGTATCCTATGACCTCAGAGGGTCAGGCCAGGGCTTGAACTCAGGCCCATATAGCTAAAGCTTACATTCTTCACTCTGTATTAGCGTCTCATTTTGTTAAACTACTCATACAGGCAAAGCTCTGGGTTGATTACAATTGAAGATATGTTATCAATTTCTCAAGGGCGGGATTTCATAAAACTGCANTCTACCANTTGATGATTTTGACATGTCTTTGTGTCTCTATTTTTCTGTATTCGTGAGAAATAGGACTCACACTGAGCTCCTCCCCTGAGCAGCTGGAAATGGTGTAAAGATTTCACACCCTCCCTCCTTCCATTAGTCACAAAGAACAATTTGCAGGACTGAGTCCAGACTCAAAAGCTGCACAAGGATCTTCATGATTTCAACCACATATTCATTCTTTGTGCTCTTGCTTCATGGAGTTCTTCTTTAGTTTTGTGTGGCTCTTTGTCTCTCTGTCTCAGCATCTGGCTTTACTTCTCATAGGTCCTAGAGAAAAGTAAACAATGGCTTTTGTGTAATATCTAGGGTATGTTGTGGTCATTCATTCATGTGTTCCTTCACTCATCAGTCAGTTTTGAGTCCTTCCATGTGTCCAAAGGATGTGTGAAAATGTACACTGCCCATCCCTGGGGGCCTATAAGACAACTATGCACACAGCTGAATGCAATGAAATATTTATTCTGTGAAGGAACGCAAGAGGCCTTAGGAGAGTTAGAGAGTAGTTAAATAGGAGGCATGGCAAGAAAGAAAACAAACCAACAGACTAAGGAATCTTAAGCTGGAATCCATTGATCCCTTCATATGTCTCATTTGAAATGTTTGAAGTGCAAAGATGGAAAACACATTCCTACACCTCAAAGCACTCATGGGCATGAAGATGGGGAAAAGACACACAAGTAACTGAGGGGTGGGCACCGAGATCAAAGGTTAACACNGCAGCTACAGAGTCAAGGCCAAGGCTCTTTGAGTTGGACCTTTGGGAAGGGACAGATTATGGACTCCCAGAGGAGGTGGGTTTAGAATGGTAAGAAGTTGCTTTCAGGGTGTTTTGTTTGTGAGGCAGAGTCAACTGGCAGAGAAGCTTGAACTGGCAATGTATATTAAGGAAGCTCAAAGGTCAAGGGATGGAGAGCAGTATGTGTGCACGTGGGCAGCGGTAAAGGATGAGTTGGGCTGGTGTGCAAGGCTATGGAACAATATTAACATTTGAGTATATTTTCATCAGAGACATAAATAAAAGTAAAGGCTAAAAATTGAAAATTTAACATTGTTTTCATGCTGGGATTTGGACAGGAGTTGTGCAAAATCTATATATTTGGGGGAAATTGGCATTTTTATTTTTCTGAGTGTTCTAAACCATGAGTGTGGTATATCAATTTATTTAGATTTTCTTTGATTACTTTAATCAGTATTGTTTAAGATTTAGGACACAAATCCTATGCATGTTTTATTCCATTGACATCTGATTACAGCTAAATGATTTGGGGGCTAGTGTAAATGGTGAGCTATTTTAAATTAAAGTATCCGTGTGTTCATTTCTAGGATGTGTAATGAAGTTTATCATGAGTCCTGTGGCATTTATAAACACTTGGTAGTTGTAGGATGCTTGTGTTCATTTGTTTTTATAGTTTTCATGGAGTAGCCTATGTAGACAATGATATAATTAACAAATGGAGACAGTTTTATTTCACATTTCATCATTTTTTTCTCTGTGAGCCTTTATTTCCTTTGTCTTATTGCTCTATCTAGTACTTTGAACAGCTTATTGAATAGGCATTGTGAGCAGACTTTACCAGTCTTGTTTCTTATCTAAGGGAGAGCAGCTGGTTTTTCATCACTGAGCAGTGTTAGCTGTAGGGTTTTTGGTAAATGTTCTTACTGAGTTGGGGTAGTGATTCTTTCTTTCTATTTTCCTGAGAATATTTATTATATGTGGTCAACAGATCAGTGGATTTCATTGATTTTGTTCTTATTTAAAATTAAAATATAATTATATAATTTTATTCTATTCTCTTTTCTTTCTCCAACTCCTCCCATGATCCCTCCCCTAACTTGTCCCTGGCCTCTTCTTAATTGTTACTGTTACACACACACACACACACACACACACACACCACATATATATCTAAATACACACACCATATATACATATATACACACAACACACATATAACTATATATACACATACCACATATATATACACATACACATTAATATATAAATACAGCCCACTGAGTTAGTTCATTGTTGCTTGCATGCACATGATTTCAGGGATGACTACTTGGTATTGGATAACCAATTAGGGGACTCCTTCCTGGGGGAAGACTACTTCTCATGCTCCCAGTATTCTTTAGTTTCTGTAGTTCTTTGGTTGCTGTAGTAAGGTTGGGTGAGATTTCCCCCTTCCACAATAGCACGTCTAGTGGTATTGTCCTTGTCCAGGTCTTGCTTAGGCAGCCATATTGTTGAAGTATCCCAGGTGTAGCATCCCTGTTGTTGCCAGGCAACACAAACAGATTTCCTGGTGCTCTGGCTCTTAAAATCTTTCTGCCCCATCTTCCACGAGCTTTTCTGATCCTTAGGTGTCGGAGTTGCATTGTAGATGTATCCACTGGGTTCACAGATTCCATGATCAGTTGTTCTCCACATTTTGACTAGTTGTGTTTTTTCTGCAGTGGTCTCTGCTGCAGAGAGAAGAGTCTTTGGTAAGGGGTTGGGAGCTACACTTATCTGTGGGTATGAAGATAAGTGTTTAGAAAATAGGAATTATGCTGGTTAAAGAAAATGGTAGTTTTATTACTTTTTAAATATGGGCAAAGGCTTACTTCCCTGGAATAAACTCTACTTGGTTACAGTGTATAATGGATTGTTATCTATTCATGAATTCTATTTTTCAAGAGTTCTGTGTTTGTATCCATGAGGGACAGTGGTTTGCCGTTTCCCCTTTCTCAGTTTTTGTGCTATCTTTATCTGGTGTTGGAATCAGGCTGTACTAGCTTCAGGGAATGAGTTGGGAAAGGCTTGCTTTTCTTCTATTTTCTGTGTAGNATTGGTATTGATCCATTATCAAATACCCAGCACAGTTCTCTTGTGAATGCTATGGGCTTGGAAATTCCTCTTTTGGAAATTTTAAAATCACAGATTCAACTTGTGATAGTCCACTGATATGAAATGATCTGCTTCATGTGGGGTGGGTGATGGCAGGCCGGGTTTTTGAAGAGTTGGTCCATTTGTTAAATTTAAGCATATAGGATTGTTTATATTTATGATTTTTAATGTCTTCTGTGTCTGTAACAATAGTCTATATCATTCAGACACTGGGAGTTTATGTCTTTTCTCACTTGTACTTTTGTTGGTGTTGGCAGTGCTGGTTTTACTAGAGTTTTGTCAGGTTCAAAGAACTTTAATTTTCACTGACTTTTCAAGTTTTGTTTCATTTGTTTCTGCTGTTAATCTGATTATTTCCTCCCTCCACCTGACTTTAGGCTATTTTACTTTTTCTTTTTTAAAGTAGGCTAAAGAGTTATAAGTGAGATTATTGATTTGTGACCTCTTCTCTTTTCTAATGTGTTGTCTGTGGTATATGTGCACTCCTCAATGTCCCTTTTTATGTTATATTACAATTTTCATTCATGTAAATGTATTAAAAATTTCCCTTCAAATTTNATTGACCCACCAACTTTTAAAAACTATCTGGTTTAATTTCCAAGTGTTCAGAAAAATTTCCCATCACTTTTCTGTGATTAAAGTCCATTTGGAGACCACTGNGCTCAGGAATTCTGTGTGATTTGAATTCTTTGTTGAGGTCTGTTTTTTGGCTAGGGACATAATCTATATTGTTGTATGTTCAGTACACACTGGGGAAGAGTTTATATCCTGCTTTTGTTGGTGAAGTGTTTGATCATTGTCAATTAAATTCTGTTGGTTGACGGTCTAGGTAAGCCTATATACGCTGGATGAGTTTCTGCCAGTTATTTAAACACTGCTGAGAGGGAAGTATGAGTTCTATAATTATAACGAAAGGTTGCTCTGTTTGCCCTTAGTTCCATCGGTTTTTGCTTCCCATGTTTTGCAGCTCTCTTGTTTAGTGAATTTATGTTCAGGATTGTTCAGTCTTCTTAGAGAAATCGCCCTTTTTATAATTATGTAGTGCCCTCCTCTGAATCTGAAATTCGCATTTATACTCCGAAGTCTACTTTATTGGGTGCTAACACAGCCACCCCAACTTTCATTTGGTTAATATTTGCATAGCAGAACTTTCCCTGTGCTTTTACATTTCTGCCTGCATTGTGAAATTTGAAATTTTATGTACTCACCACATACTTGGGTCACTCTTAGTTATCTTTCCCAATATTTGTCTTTTTACTTTGTATTTTGGCTATTTACACTTAATGTAATTNTTGATAGTACTGAAGTATGATGTTACTTTCCTATTTATCTCTATTGTACTTTAAAGATTTTTCTGTTTTCTTTTCCATGACTTCCTGTGAGTTAATTGAACAATTTAAACATTCAATTTTATTTATTGTGTATTTGAGTACATAACTTTGTGCAGCTTTAAAAATAGGAATCACGTTATATACACTAGTCCTCTTTTCCATGCTTTTTTTTTTTTTTTGAGGTTTCAGTTATTTGTAATCAACCACATCTGAAAATACCACATGGAAAAATTCCAGAAATAAACACTTGGTAAGTTTTATGGTGCATGCCATTCTTGATATCACGGTGAGATCTTGTGTGTCTTTCTTTGTCATACTCAGGATATGGGATCCCTTCAGCTAGTGTGTTTATGTGTGTGCTCCCGGTTAGTCACCTAGTAGGGTATCAGATTGTTGGTTGCTGTATTTTAATGCCTGTACTCAAGGAACTTGTGTTTTGCTCAATAGTAGTCCCCAACATGATGCTGACCGTTGCAATGTGCCTCCTTTAAGTGAAAATTATTGACTTAATAAAGGNAGAAAAAAAGTTTTAGGGCTAAGATGTACAATAAGAAGAAATATTCTGTGAAATATTAAAGGAGGAAAAGAAATGTGTGCTAGCTTTGCTGTTTGTACCTCAAACTGCAAGAGTTATGGCTGAAACACATCAGAAGTTAGGTAGGATGGAAAGTCATTGATGTATGATCCAATTGATGGCAATGTATTTCACTCAAAAACATTGTACAAAAACTTCAGAAATGAATGCTCTGAAATGAGCGGTACCAAAGCACTTAATGCATATATGGGGTAGTCACACAGATCAGAAATAAGATTGGACTAAAAAATGAAAATTAGTAGAAAAGCTNTATCTGCCAATGAACAAGCTGCCACCACATTTCTGGCAATGTTGAAATTTAATTAAGGAAAGCAACATCATCCAAAGCCAGTCTTTAATTATGATGAAACTGGGTGTCTCCAAAAGAAGATATGCAATAGATCTACATTCATTAAACTGCAAAAGAGGCACCAGGGAACTAAACTTGGAGGGACAGACTGACAGTAGTATGTAGCAATGCTTCAGGACACAGCAAAACCAGACATTAATATGTAGAGGAGATAACACATACACACACACACATACACATTCTAAAACAGAAATAAAATGAAACAAAAACCCACAAAAATTATTTTCCTATGTTGTGGAGTCATATTCGGACAACGTGGGTGATAGACATTTTCCTTATNGGATGATTTCTAGCAGTGCTTCATTCCAGTTGTGAAAAAATACCTAGAAGTCCTAGGAGGATCTGGAATTTAAATTCTTATTCATAATGGACAATGCATTTTCATTTCTGAAAAAGAAAATGTAGAGGCTGTATTTTGTATCTCCAAGGAGAACCTCATGGATTCATCTCTTTAACCAGGACATCATTTGGTTTGTCAAGGTTATATATATCTTCTGGGTACTTGAGAAAATTTGATACAGACCCCTTGTCTGGATATATTNCAGTTCTGAAAATCATTCACTATTTCTCACCCAATCACATTCATCAAATGGGTGAGTTAAAACCAGAAGTAGTAAATGTCTTTTGGGAAGACCTATGAAGTGGAGTCAAGAACACTTTAAAAGCTTCCTAGGGATCGATGGAAAAGCGAGGAAAATCATTCATGCAGCAAGACAAGTTGGTAGGGAAGGATTTGCTGACATGCTTGATGAAGTGGAAGGACACATNGAAGGCCTTCAAAAATTGTTAAGAAATGAGGAATTGGAGAACTTGCAGAGTCATCTGCAGAGAAAGAGGAAAATGATGATGAGAATTAAATTAGAGAAAGTATAGGAATAATGTAAATGTCACTGAACATTACAGAACATAATGATGAAACATGAATCTTGGATAGATGGTAGCATTGAAGTCACCTGCATGGTCTCTGAAGGACTACACCCTCTGCAGCAGCATCCAGTGAGTTACCAAAAGACGGCTTCTCATTATCATGTTCTAGTAGATTTTAGGGACAAGCAGGCAAGCGAGCAAAACAAACAAAAACATTCAACTAACAATTATCCCAAACTATTGCCATCATCTTTCTTGATGTCAACCTTTGGCATCATCCTGGCTCAGTGATAAAGGATCAATAGAAGCAGATGACCCTCCTTCCAACACATCATCAGGAACTCAACATGCCTAACATTGCATCACAACACACGCCACACTCTGCCAACTTTAACTCATCATGTAGGCACTGTATCATTTTGTATCNTCACGAGAAGGATGAATACAGTACACTAAGGTATTTGGAGAGACCACACTTACATAGTTTTCCATAAATTGTGATAATTGTTCTGTTTTATTATAATTATTGTTATTCTCCTACTGTACCTAACTCATAAATGAAAGTCGATATGTATATATAGAGAAAAACATGTTGTAAATAGGGCTTGGTCCTACTCACACTTTTTGGAATGTTTTCTTTGCAGGTCAGAATGGGTCTAGTGTTTACACAGCTTACTGAAGCCAGTTAACTCTCCAGTTTGAGTGAAAAGTACATGAGTCACCTTCTCCTTCTCCCCACTTACAATGGCCTTGAACACCCCCCTCCCCGCATGTGCATTTAAAGTCATGTGAGAGGAATAATGTTTGCTGCGACCAGCAAAATTAATGTAGAAATTCAACAATAGGAAGAAAGCTTANTCTNTTTATATGTTCTCTGGAATCTTTCAACAGTTCTGTCTCCAGTTATCAGAGCTTAATTACAATGACTTGAAACCGAGTCCTTTGGGTGTATCCTGTTTGAGGCTACCCAGCTTTTTGAGACTGTAGATTTATGTCTCTTTCCAAACTTAAGAAGTTGCCAGCCAGTATTTTTTTTTGCATACTTCCTTAGTCTCATCATCTTTCTCCTTTCTAATTCCACTGATAAAAATATTAGACCATAGCTCGTGGCATACTTTTAAGGCTGAGGCTGCCAGATCTTTGAGTTTAAGGCCAGCCTGATCTGCATAATGAGTTCTAGGCCATCCAGAGCTACAAAGCGAGAGCATTTCTCAAAGAAACAAATAAACAAAAAAATTAAAAATAAATTATATATTTTGTTTTAGTCCCTCAGGTCTCTATACAATTGTTTTCCTCCCTAATTTGTTTTCTCTTTAATGCTCAGTTTAGGTAATTCCTGTTGTTCTATCTCCTGCTTTGATATTTGTTCATTTACTGAACTGAACTGAACAAAAATAATTTGAGTTATTGTGTTTTTTCAAACATTTATTTTGTCTGAGATGGAGGGGTCCATATGCCATAGCATATATGTAGAAGTCAGGGGACAACCTGAGGAGTGGTTCTCTCCTTGATCATGAGGGTTCTGGGCATTGAACCTAGATTGTCAGGTTCAACAGGGACATTGCTCTGGCCCATTTTTATTTTGAGTCCTGTACTTTGTTTGATTATTCTTTTTCAATCTTTTGTTTATTTACAGATACTTTCAGTATTTTTGTTTGTTTCATGTATGCTTGTAGTTGCCCAAGAACACTTTTATCATAGCTGCTTTAAGAACCCTGTCAGGCTATTATAATATCTCTTTCACCTCAGTGTGAGCTTCTATTGATTGTCATTTTTCATTCAATAGGAGATCTTCTTGGTTGTATGATGATTTTATTTTTTCTATCAAAACCTGAACATTTTCTTGGTTTGCTCATTTTTGTTTACTTTGTTTGAACTTTCTGTTTGCTGTTTTGGGGCCAGCATGGTAGCAGTGATGGAGCNACATTTCATCCCTTCAAGGTAGAGGTGAGGACCAGGTGCTTCTCTTATTCTTTGCTGCTAAGGGACATCTGAGAGGACTTCTCCTCACTGACAGGTGGCAGTGGAGCTCCAGTTCCCCACATGGTTTCCATTGACTTTGAAGAAGAGTGGCCTTGTTATAGCTAGTGATGGTCTAGGGCCAGACTTCCACTGGCCTCTACTGTTACCGTCCCAGAGCATACAGCAAGAGGCCTCTAGTTTCTGCTGGATGGAGGTTAAAGTCTAGGGTCCCAGTCTAGTACCCATTAACATCATGATNAGGAGGCATAGGAGATTTAGTACTGGCCAGCTAGGTTGAATGCCGGGAGCCAAAACCTGTATTGGCTATAATCAAGCCATCTTAGCTCAGGTCGTTTTTAGTTTATAAATAAGTTTCTGTTTCTTGAATAACAGGTTATTTACCAGAATTCTTGTTACATGCCTTAGGCAAGTCCCAGCCCTCAGAAATAGCTTGGTATTTTCTTATCTTCTTATCAGTTAAGGACGTCTGCGACCCTGACTTTTCCTAGAAAACATCTTGCGGCCAGGTTACCTAGTAACCTAACCACCCTGATCCACACCNTCAAGCACAAGTTCCCACTTCACTTTACTGTATATGATGATTGAAAAAAATAAAATTTTGCAGCTTGATCAGAACCCTGTCTTGCTGTCATTCTTTGTGTCTCTTGTCCCTTTCATNCGCTGTTCCCCCTTCTAGGGTCTCAGTTGAAGACCCTGCTGGGGCAGTTGAAAGTCCAAGCTCCCTCTTTGACTTTCTCTGATGTGTGGGACACCATGTTACAATCTCTTAAGTATGGAGAACCAGGGTCCCACATGGCTTTTGCTGCCCTGACTGGAAATGAGACCACATCTTTGTTTTCCTAGTGTCTGGCAGGAGCAAAGTGATTACTAAGACAGTAATTCTGTGATTCCTACTGACTTGCTAAGCGGCTTCCCTTTTGGGTCTTTGACGTGCACCGAGAGAGAGAGAGAGAGAGAGAGAGAGAGAGAGAGAGAGAGACAGACAGACAGACAGACAGACAGACAGACAGAGACAGAGAGAGACAGAAAGCCATGCTTTTGTTGAGATTAGTTTGGTCTGAGACTGTCAGTGTTCCTGGTTGCTGATGTCTTCAGCTCCAAGTGTAAGACCCCATGAAGCATGAAGAAACCCCAGGGGATTCCCTGCTCTGTCACTCCTAGAGTTTTGGCTTCTCCAACAACTTGGCTTTCTTTTCTTGACTTTTTAGCGTTTCATCTTTATTTATGCAAATATCCAAGGTCTATCAGTTGCACTGGATGGGTAGACAAGTCTAAGCACATCTTCTCCATGACCCCAGAAGGAGAAGTATTGAATGTACATATTTTATTTTTAATGTGGTGCTATGGATCAAATCAAGGGCCCTGCACATACCAGGCAAGTGCTCTACCCTTAAGCTAGATCCTAGCCCTTACCTGCAAGGATTTAAAATCAAATTCTTGTATCTAGTTGAATTTCATCTTATTTGAAAACCTAATTACATATTTGAGCATCTTGATAAAAATAAAATGATCCAGCCGGGCGGTGGTGGCNCACGCCTTTAATCCCAGCACTTGGGAGGCAGAGGCAGGCGGATCTCTGTGAGTTCGAGGCCAGCCTGGGCTACCAAGTGAGTTCCAGGAAAAAGGCGCAAAGCTACACAGAGAAACCCTGCCTCGAAAAAACCAAATAAATAAATAAATAAATAAATAAAATAAAATAAAATAAAATGATCCTTAGTTTCAGTCCTCAGTATTCAAGTTACCAATAAAAATGGGTATCTCACTTTACTCACATATAAAAATGTAAGGATAATAGGTGTTTAATATTGCAAAATATTATTCAATTATTATCTGTGTCTGTTGCAAATTAGGATAACTTNTGACTATTTCTGGGACCTCAGGATAGAAAGAGAGGAAAATTAGACACCTGGCACTTCCTGGGAAACAGTCATTTAGCATGCAGAAACGGCTGCATTTACAAGGGAAGGAAGGATTCGACAAGTTAATTTGTCTTTTCTCTGACAGCCAGGTGCTTCCCCCCATGGCTTAATGTCAACAGGTCAGAACGCTCAGACCTTCATGGCCTTCAGATATAGCTGCCTTCTGTTTCAAAGATGTGGGCAAAAGATGTAAAGTGTTTCCCAGGGGGTGTGGAAGGGACTTGGAAACTAGAGTGGGTCGTCAGTCCAGAGCACGGTCCCGGGTGGCCGAGGTGTTCACACCATCTTCAAAAAAGAAGTGATGTCTGTGAAGCAGATGAGACCTGCTAATGAATTGGTCCAGGCCAGGGTCCCTCTGGAGCCTCAAGATGGAGTTCTTTTCTCCTGTGTGAGTTACTCAGCATATTTTTAAAGACCTTCTTTCTCATTTGTTTTCTTGTAATCTGGTATAAAACCATTAACAATGTAAATGAGGCAAAACTAAATATTTCCACATTCAATCGAGAATTAATATGAGGTAAACACAGCTCAGGAGATGTTGAGAGTTCTTTCTGTACAATTTATGATATGCTTTTAACGCCTGTGCACCACTGGGTCTTTGTGTGGAGACACCATGTGGGCAGAAGGATATTTTCGCTCTGAATTATTGGGGGAAGTAGACTTTTTTTTTTCCACGGTCAATTTCATTTTTCTAACTAGAGTCAAATGCTTGATATGATAATTAAAAATACATCAAGTCACCCAGAGCAGTGCAGTTTTGTGTTTGGTTAGATGACAGGATAATTGCCAACCCTTATCTTCAATTTTCAGACTTAAATCTCTTTCCCATTTAGTTTTAATTGGCTCTGGGCTTCCATCCATCCTTAACTTCGGGTTCATTTGTCCCAATTGTTTTATATGAACGAAATCCTTTTGCAATGGATTCAATAAATCTAGGTATCTGATTCATCTTTGTTTTTATGGTTAATATTTTAAAATTCTTCAGAATGTGAAGCCTAGGCATAAATGTCTATTTCAGAATGACTTTGTCAGTGACTGTGCATTAGCTCNTAGGCATTAACATATCGAATCACATTGAAAAATCTCTTCTCTNTCTGAAAAGAAAGGATTTTATAGTTTTATTTTCTCTGCTCTTAAAACGCCTGTTGACTTTTCACAACTCTCATAGCAGGTATTTTGGAACATTCAGGTCTTTTCACAGTGATTTCTTCTAGTCCCAAACTGCCAATTACTTGATCTGGCTTAAGGCTAACTTGCCACCTTAGGCCATAAGTGTTGATGCAGAGCTCAGCATAGTCCTAGGAGTTCACAGGTTACCAAACAGTAATTAAAATATTTTCAGGGGTTGGGGTGGGAGGGTTGGGAGGAAGTTGGAAATGCCTATAAAAATTGTATATGAGCCATAGGCCTTTTCAGAAAAATACACAGAGATGCAGGTAGTTGGTTAGATTGACAGATAGCTTGCAGTGGCATATAGCTTCTTTAGGTTAAAACTACCTGGTTTAGACCACTCGGTGGCAGAGGCATTTGCAACAGCTATTATGTGGTCATAGGCTGGATTACCTCCAAGATGGTAGTGTTGCTACCGCTGCTTAGCAGGGAAGGTCCAGATGAGGCAATCTATGTGTTCACCAGGAATGTAAATGGAGCTTACAGCCCAAAGGACAGCAAGGCAGAGCACAGGACAAATGAGTGAATGACCTTATGAATATACATAAAAGTCTCTTCGTCTGCTTTCTGAGTGAGAACTAGAGTTATAATAGCAGCGGTGAGACAAACACAGAGAACTGCCATCTAAAGCATCTGTCGTTGAAATCTAATGCCAAAGGATTTTGGTCCCACTGCACACCTAGATATGCAAAGCAGGAGAGAAAGATAACTGCTGTGAGGGAGAAGTGGAAAGAATTCCTGGGGGACAGTGGGAGAGAGAAGCCTTGCTGTTGCACATTAAGGCATTGGCCAGTGAGAAATCCCCAGAGAATGTTCAAGAAATGGGACAGCTAGTATCAGATGTTAGGTTGTCTGCTGTGGGTGAGAAAATGTAACCCATCCTTCATGACCTAAAAACCATCAATAAAAATTCTGCTAACGTGCAATGCTTGTAAAAATGATTGCTTTTAGGAGANGAGGCTAGGGCCAGGTGAAGAAGGTGCAAAATTATGGAGAGCCGAAAACAGGGATTCAGCAAGGGCAGGAAATTGGAGCCAGAGGTGAGAAGAGAATGCAGGTTCCCTAGCAATTTTGCAGAAATCTCAAGGCAGGCATTTGGCTTTTTTCTTAGGACATAAAAGTGGGGGTTTGTGCCAAACAGATGTGTATTTCAAGGAGCAGAGTGACCTCCGCTGATCTCCGAGCAGCTTCCATCTGAAACACTTACCTTTCTAGAGCACTTTCACTCTGTCCCCATTGTTTGTTTGCCCTCCTTGGACTCTGGACACGTAGGCACGTGACCTTCAGAGCCCAAGAGTGCTGGCCTTCCCTCAGTCTTTGGAGACAGTAACTGCCCAAGGGAGGGGGAGGCTGGAGCACATACTTTAAATACAGGTGGAGAGGGAAGGGATTAATGCGACATTGAGAGTAACATGGAGTCAAATAAAAATTTTGGTNATTTGAAAGTGTTTACGAAACTTCATTGTAAGTCTCCTACTTGGCCACATCTACTTCCTAGGTATAGTGTGGATTCTAATTGGTCTTAATAATAACAACCTAGAGTCAGATATAGGGGTAAATGCTGGAAGATCAGAGAGACAAAGGAGCAAGCTGCAGCTTGCTCTGGAGGTGTGTGATGTCTCCCTGTAAGGTGGGAGAAGATACACCTTTGAAGGATGACCGTACCAAGTCTTACATTTCACTGAAGGCCCCTCTAGGGCTGGAGGGGTTGGTGGGAGTGTAGGAGAGGGGAAGCAGTGTCTGAAGGTGAGGACTATGTATTGTAGCCTCCTAATGAGAGCCTTTCACCCATAGTGATTCATCTACCAAGCATTTATAGGGTGTAGGTAATATGCTAGGTATTGTGAANACAGAGATGAAGTATGCAGACCCTGCAGGGACAGTGATCACCACGATTTCTGTTCTGAGTACTGGTGGATTACAAGTTCTGGCAATGGCTTTTGAAGTTCACATGACTTGGCTGCATTACCTCTTATGTCTACTTTGTCCTGTGTTCCTCTGACTGCCGCACACACACTATCACATGCTCCCTCTGGGGATTTTGCCAAAATGGCCTTCCTCAAGACTTTCATTTACTCAAATGTCACTTCATTCTGTTCTATTAAAGGTGCAACTGGCCCTCTTCCAGTATGCCCGATCTTTACCTTATGCTGTATTTTCCATGCTATCTTTGTTATCACTTGGTAG
This sequence comes from Neotoma lepida, assembly GCA_001675575.1. Taxonomy (NCBI): domain Eukaryota; kingdom Metazoa; phylum Chordata; class Mammalia; order Rodentia; family Cricetidae; genus Neotoma; species Neotoma lepida. The sequence continues at coordinate 33,491 of LZPO01008135.1, read as the reverse complement.
ACTAGAAAGAAGCTCCAAGAGTGTAAGAGCTTCTAGTGCATTGTAAGCACCTATCCCACCAAAGCATCCGTGACAGTGACATCGAAAAAGTGAATTGACCAAAGTTGGGTTTGGTAAAATCATCCCACAGAGTCCCACATTTCTATGACAGGCCTTTGTCAGGCTTTGCCTAAGCTGAACTATCCCACCCCGGCTAGAGTATCACCCTTGGCCTTGCATCAGGAAGGTCTGTCAGGTCCNTTAAGTGACCCTGCTGCATGAGGACCTTCCTTCCTGTGCTGCTACAGGAAGAGCAGAGCAGCCAAGTAGGAGAGGGGACACACGGTCTTGGTAGCAGATGTTGCAGGAACTTGATTGTCTCAGCTTTGTCACGACATAGCAAAGGGAAGTTCTTAAGTGGAGCCTTTGTCTTTTGTTCGGGATCCTGTTTGTAGTCTTCCAAATATGACCCTGAATTCCACCCATCCGTTTATTTCTCCTTCTCCTTCTTAGTTTATAGACACATGTGGCCACCATCTGTACTAGCCAGCCATCTGGTCTCCCTATCTTAATGGCTCAGGAATTCTGCTTCTTCCCTGGGTATCTCTGAAAGTCCCTGTGAATACCTTTGTGTTCCATATACCCCCAGCCTTTCCCTTCAGATTTGACTTAGATTTCTCTGCTGACCCTCTCTGGCCTTGTTCTAACAATTTCTCCAGATTTCCCTTCAGTTGCCTGGAGAAACCACAGTCTGGATTTCCCTCAAACAGCTAATTCAGGACTATATGCATGGGACAAATTTTACTGAGGACCTGTGACCACAGGAAAATTACAACCTAAAAAACAACAGCTTAATACNTCAGGTTCATCACCAGGGTCCTGTGATTCATGATGGGTGGTACCTCTAGTTGGTCACCTCTAATTCTGAGCCCCAGCCTGCTCTATTACCCCAGGACTGGCTTATCTGGTATATTTTCTTCTCATATCTCATTACTATCTGAAAGGATCTTGTTTTATTACTTTATCATCGATTTCTATGTAGTCACACATCTCCCATGCCTCCAACATGCCTGCTTCAATCTCTCCAACACAACAAAAGTTGAAACCTTGTCAGTCTATGGAATGCATAGTTCTAGAGCCTGTAATATTATCATTGGCTCAAAACAGTTTACTAGTAGACACTGAAAAATGAGTGGATAGCCTGGATTCCATCTAAAGGACCTGGTTTTCCATGTTTTATGAGTTTTAAGA
>LZPO01008135.1:12840-25656 GCA_001675575.1 Neotoma lepida | reverse complement strand
GGTCCTCTGTGTTCTGCTCTCCTCTGGTTTGTTGAAGGCTGGGAATCAGAGCTTTCATGTCCGTGTGCCTGCTGATTCAGCCCTGCCCTGTGAGGACAGTACTCAAATGTCTGTGACCAAGAGGTGATGCCTGGAGCATAGGCTGTGTTATGCAGACTGCAGGAGAGAGGGACTGTCTGCTGCTATGTGGTCCTGGCTAGTATGGAAGTGAAACTGCAATGTNCCCATGTGAGGCTAGAGAGCCCTGTGGGAACCTCACCTGAGAACAAGCTATGGGTGAGNNCCTCATCAGTGCCACCTACCTGTAGAGGGAACCCTGTTTGGTCCTGGGGTTAAAGAGGACAGGGACATCCTCTCTAGCTAAGGAAACAGGAGGTTAAAAGATTCCTGCTGAAGGCACTACCCACTTTATCTGCTGCCTAGCCCAGGACTCCTNTCGCCTACTGCCATCCCAGGAGCCACAAACGTACATAGCATTTATCTTGGGCTGTAGGCTTTTAGGGTTACCAACAGGGGTACTTGTTTGACAGAGCAAGGGATATGGGCTAAATACTCTTTCCTTTTATATTTGATGTACTTCTCACTTTTTATAAAGGGAATTCCATGTAAACATTATAGGATGTTTGAAAATCCATGCAATTAAATAGATAAATAAAAACAATTATCCTACCAGTAAAGGCAGCTGGTGACATATTTCATGATTGGAAGGCAGACTGTCCTTTGCATGTGTGTAAGGTACTTATCTCTGACTTATCAAGGAAGTGCCACTCTAGACAGCGTACCAGGCTGCACCCATTGCCAAATGCAAGGTGCTTTCTGTTTCATCAGGTTGTCAGGATTCCTGTCTGCATTCATTTATAGAAGTTCAGAATTTTTCCCAAGGCCCTTTCATCTTCCACCAGACCAGGACCAGTAGGGCTCAATCCAAAGGGAATCAGATCTCTAACACAGCAGGTGACAAAGGAGGGTCTGATCAGTCCAGGGTGCTTATTTCTCTAGTGGCCACATGCTGTCACTTCTCAGGTCAAGACTGTCTTCACATCCCTTAAAAATCAGCAGGCTTGGGCTCCAAGGGGACAGCTCTCTCTATTCTCACATTCATTCTCAACTATTGTTTCCTGAACACTGCTATGGTTCTTGTGACTGTACTGTAAGCCATTGCTACCTCATCCATGAGCTATCTGGTCCAGCTGTGCAAATCTCAGGCTCCAGTGAGGACCCAGGGCCCTTCTCACAGCTGGTGCATTCACAATATTCTGTGGCAACAGGATATGGCCAGGGATAATCTTATTTCCTATGATGCTTAATTTCATCAATTTATTGGATGATGGCATTAAGGAGTCGCACCTTTGGACATGTCTGTGAGGGTGTTTCCAGAGAGGATTAATTGAAAGAGGAAGACCTGTCCTCTAAGTGGGTGGTGCCAATCTCCTGTGCTGGAATCCTAGTCTTAATAAAGGGTGGGGGCAGCTGAATATCCATGTTCCCCTTCTTTGATTACTGATCCATCAAGATGTGAGTAAGTGACCTCCTGCTATCATGGACAANAGCTGGTTCCACTGACATGACTTACCTTTCAATATGGACTGAATGCTGTGAACTATTGGACAAAAAATACCTTTCTTTCCTTTATTTGTTGGAAGGTCTTTGGTCACAACACCAAGAAAAGTAATTAATACGTCTTAGTTACTTTTTGATAGCTGTGACAAAACACCGTGCCAAGGCAACTTATAAAAAACCCCATTTAACTTGGGGCCCACAGTTCCAGAACGTTAGAGGCCATGGCCATCATAGTGGGAGCATGGCAGAAGGCAGGCNTGGTGCTTGAGCAGTAGTTGAGAGCTCACATCTNCACCCATAAGCACAAAGCAGAGAGCTGACTTGGGTTTTTTGAAACCTCAAAGCCCACTCCCAGTGGTACACCTCCTAATCATTCTCAAACAGTTCCAAAAACTGAGGACCAAGCATTCAAATATATGAGCTTATGGGGAGCATTCTCATTCAAGCCACATAATACATGTTCCTTAATTTAAATATTGGGAGAAAATGGATAGGAATCTATGTTACTTCCTCCCCAGGAGATTCTGGTTTCTTCCCATGAATTGGTTCTAGTTCTTGGTCCTTAGAAACTAATCTTCATAGCAAGTACTATGTGTCAGCTTACAAAAAGCTTGATTACCTCGCTTTTCAGGGGAACAGGGCAGAAAACCAGGATCTTCTGCAAGATGGCGAGATGGACAAACCCTGCAGAGAACTAACTGTGTGGATGACTAAAGTTAGTGGGTCTGTCCCCCTGGGCAGAGAAATGAGAGGCAGATTTGAAATGCCAGACATTGCCTCGCAGGGAATTGGTGAAGACCCCCGCTTAGCTTTTGAATCATCCATTTAAAAAGTGAAATGCTTCCAAATCTCAGAGCTGAGGACTGGATCTGAATAATGATTTTGTGTATGCAGTGGAGATATTTTCCTTTCAAATACATCTTTCAGCCTATCACTTCTTGCCCATGCCCAGGTTACCAGCATCACTCATCTGGACAATTGCAATCATCTCTCAACTATTTTTCTCTGCCTCCACCCTTTCTCCTCTGGAGAGTCCAATCCTCATACAGCACCCAGATCCAGTCACTCACAGTATTCCAATGCCTTCAGACAGCACATCACAGCAAAGCCCATGCTCCCTTCTGTGGATTTGAGGCTTCTGCCCTGTGCCCTGTGCATGTCTCCACTCTCACCCTCCTCCTCTCCACTCCAACTACACTGCATTTCTTGGTCTTCTTCAAATGGCCTGCTTCTTCCTCAGGATCTTTACACAAGNTCTCCCCTCTGTCTGGAATGTCTCTCCTCCATTTCTTCACAAATACATCTGAGTCTTTTTTCAAAACCTATGATTTTAGAAAGAACTTAAAAAATAGACACTGCTTTCTGCCCTCTCTTCCCCATCATACTTTATCCCTGAATCTTACTAATTTCTTCTATTACACTAAATATTTTATACACTATTTTTGGAGACTCTTTCTCACTATCTAGTGAGGCTGGNTTTGAACTCTCAATCCTCTTGTCCCAACTTTCCAGGGATTATAGATATGTGTCATCATGCCTCACTCAAAATTTTATACTTTGTTGAGTTGTTTCTTTGCATGCTGTTCTCTTCATAGAATCACCACATGAGCAGAGTTCNGCCTGCCTTTTCTGTGGCAGAGTCTACTGGGCCTATAATGATGTTTTCAAATGCAATGAATGCATTTTCTATGTATGCATGAATGGATACATGAATGAATGAATATGAGGTTGTTTCCCAAATTTATGGAGNTGGAACACAATAAGTAAAATTACTTTTTGTGCTATAGACTTGGATCTTCCAGGATATTCCTTGGATACCTCCTGAAGTTTCTAGCATTGTCTGNAGAGAAGACATTAGGCATATGTACACACACCTACACATACACACACATACACATACACACATACACACACCTCTACACACATATGATGATATATTATGTACCCTAATAAAATTTGCCTGAAGATCAGAGAACAGAACAAGCCACTAGATTAAACATAGATGCCAGGCAGTGGTGACACACACCTTTAATCCTAGCACTCGGGAGGCAGAGATCCATCTGGATCTCAGTGAGTTCAAAGCTACCCTGACTACATGAGATTGACTCAGTCTAGGAGAGAAACTGGCAGTGGTGGCACACACCTTTAATCCCAGCACTTGAGATCTCATGCCTTTGCTTGGGAAGCACACATGCCTTTAATCCCAGCACTAGAGAGGTTGAGACAGGAAGTGATATAGCTGGGTGGAGAAAGGTAGATAAGGCGTGAGGAGACAGAAACTAGAGGCTTTTCAGGCTGAGGAGTCCTAGTGTAAAACATGGCAGTGGCTTGTTCTTTTGTNTCTCTGATCATTCAGCATTTACCCCAATATCTGCCTCCAGGTTTTTTATTATAAGACCATTTAGGAATTTGTGCAACACACACAAATACACACATACATACACACCACATAAACACACACACATATATACATACCANATAAACACACATATACCTATACACAAACATGGGTTAAGAGAGACATAGGTAGATTTTTTTTTTTAATTTATTGCTCTTGAAAGTCCTGGATCATTCATGGCCAGAATCTTCTCTACCTTTGACTGTTTCTTTTGCCTCTCCTCCAAGGGCTAGGTCATTTGTTGCCACAGTTAAGGTAAANACTTCAGGAATAATTTGTTGATGAGAAAGTCATCTGGTGTCCAAGTGATCCATCTCCTTAGGAGAGTTCCCCCCAAGTCCTCTAACTTTTTAGATTTAAAAATAGGAGCAGTTAGCAATCCTAGTAGAGTTTGACCAGATGGTTCTCTTCTCTGTGATATNGGCTGGGTTCATTCTCTCATCCATAGTCAGTGAGTACCTACAATAGGTTGAAATAGCCAAGGCTTCCCTCACAGGCCTGGTTCCTTGATGGTTTCTGTGGAACATTCCAGCTCCATGGAGCTAACTGAACTTCCTTACAGCACAGTGGCCTCAAGGTAGCTACACCATCTGTATGGAAGCTGGCTTCTNAGAGGGTCNGAGCCCAAGCCCTGAGTTCTAATCTTGACACTACAACTTATTATCATTGTGACACTGGGCAAATGACTTCAGTTCCTAAGGCAAGCCTTCATCACCTGTAAAACGGTGACAATAATATCCAATCCACACTGCTGCTGTGAGGGTTTAAAGTGACTCCTGTTTGAGAAGACAATGAAATCCTAGCTCATGTGACCAGGAACTGTGCCAGGGTCAGGGGAGAGTAACTTTTTATTCCCTCCCTTCCCACTTACAGTGGAGAGGGATACCTGAAGAAAAATGTGATCTTGGAAAGGTGATGGATAAAAAAAAAAAAAAATCACCATTTCAATGTTCAAAAGACATTTTGTATTGTTAGGGGTCGAATCCACACTAGAAACTCAAGTGAAAGGGCCTTTAATGGTTGTTAAAGGTAAAACTCGGGACAGACAATGTGAGACAAAGGGCTCTGAAAGTGTCCTGTATAATGAAGCAATAAAAAAGCATGATTCTTAGCCCTGGAGCTCAGAAATGACGGAGAATGAGCGAAACTGTACAGTGAGAAGGTGTAACACTAGGTACACAGCAGCCTGGGCTAGGATCTGAAAGAGGAGGGCCAAATATTCTTTGTGTGACAGGAAATGTCAGTCTGTTTCCTTTTTCTGTTGTCACCAATCCTCTAGGAAGAGGTTTTATGTTGGTGCCACATGGAGGCTTAATTAGAAGGGGCTGGATTGGACCTTCAGTGGAAGANGAAGATGGAGTCTCAGGAGAAAGGTAGAAAGAAGAACCAAGACGTGAGAGAACCACAGGAACTTGAAGAACATTTGAAACTACCTTAAAAACACAACTTGTTGTGGGGCCGGAGAGATGGCTCAATGGTTAAAAGCACTTGTTGCTCTTGCAGAGGACCTGAGTACAATTCCCAGCACTCACATGGTGGCTCAGAACCATCCATAACTCAGTTCCAGGAGAGCCAACACCCTCTTTGGACCTCTGCAGGCACCAGGCACACACATGGTACACATACATCCATTCAGGCAGTACACTCATACACACAAAATAAAAATAAAAATCTAAATCAAAGTCCCATTTTAATGTAGTATGTTAGGTAAGTGCTCCAATTATTTCATTGGGGGAAGCTGACCCCAGGAAGTTGGTAGAATTGGGGCTTTTCTGGAGATGTGACTAAAGAAATCAACTCATTTACAGCATCCTGTAAATGTTGAGGTCTACTGTTATTATTCAGAGTTCATAAAACTTGTCAAGGGAAATTAAGCTTAGTGTTGGCAATTAGTTTTGGGGCTCAGATTTGCCACACTAAGACTTAAGGTCTTTACTTTCCCACTACATTACATTTCCTTCAAGGATGGTGTATTTGGTTGTAAGAGTTTGTTTAGAGTGTTAAAGTCAGCCTGGTGGAAGCTTGCCACCAAATTAAATGATGACACACCTTAGGTTAGTCAAAGCAAAGCAGGGATGATCTTAGGGCCGGCTAAGGATTGCCCAAATGTCCTCTTCCTTGATTATTTTGGGGTCAAGTCTCTAGGCATTAGCAGGCTGTAAAGTCTTTTTCTGTCTCAGTTCTCTTTTAAAAACCTGTTTATATGCTAATTGTACTCCACCCTCAGCTGAGGGTCTATCATCTCTCAAGTAAATAGTGATCATAATGAGAAAAGAAAGCAGAAATGCAAATGAGAGACAGCCAGGTACGGGTGAGCGGATGAGCAGGAGCCAGCTGAGCAGAAACGTAAATTCCTGCCGAGAGCCACATTGCCTCATATCTGAACTCACACCTTTATTTTTATTTGCTCTGGCATAAGACACTTTCTTTGCATTAGTAATGACATTGTTAATGTTTTATCAAGTGTGGAAGTCATGGTCACTTTGAAACACCCCCCCCCTTGGTAGTTGGAAGACTTATCAGTATAAGCAAGCTCTGAGTTGGAGACAGGCTATCATCTGTTCTTGTCAAATGTGTTGAGAAACCCTTGGGGGGGGTGTCGATAAGTGAGTTGGTAACATCCAGTCATCTGTACCCGCAGAGAGCAGAAAGCTCTCAGTTCCTTTTTCTTAAGTGAGATCTGAAAATCTCCCCGTCCTCTGCTGTCCTCACCAACTTCGTTGACCATTCTTCCACCCTCCATGTGACATCTGCCCATGTGACTTTCAGACCCTCAACAACCCTCATGGCAAAGCTCTATGTCCCTCCAAGCCACAGAGTCTACTTATACCAGGTGTTTTCCTTTTGGTCACAGACCTCTGCCCATTTCCTGCTTATTTCCCTTCATTCCTTGTTAATTTTGAGATCACCAATGTCACTCATCATCTTCTTTTAAGACACAATACAATTTGTTAGCATTTGTCTGATACACAGTCCAATGACCTGGTCTTCACATTTCTGGGCAGTGTCCTTCATTTCTGTTCTCTTCATTCAGCCCCTGATAGGACATTGCTCCAGCATCCTGGTCTCTGTCCTTATGTTACATCTATCACAACACTTGGCCTCCTTGACATCCTGACTCTTGATCCTGACTTTTTCTCATGCTTTATCATTACCTTCATGACTCTTTAATCTAGAGCCCAGGGTTGTGTAGAGATCTGACACTCTTTTCTAAGTGCCTCTGGGTCTCTAATCACCTGTCTCACCTNATGGTGAAGGCCCCTTCTAGAACTATGGTGCTNTTCCTCTTCATCTTCTTTGTTCCTTTACCTAAATATAGGACTGTCCCAGGAAAACAGATTCTACAGATCGGCATGTGGAGAAGTTTACGGTTCTCATCTTAGCTTGCTCCTTATGCTAGCCAGCAGTTTTTAAAGCCTGTTCTGGTCTCAAACTTATGATCATTTTGCTTCAGCCATCCCAAGTGCATGGACCATCATGCCCATCTCTGGCAATTCTTTTATTTCCTTCAGCAACTCTCAGCTCTTGTCTGTGTCTTCTACTCTACAATCAACGATCCCTGTTTCCCCCATTTCAAGATGTAATGAAGAAAGTTAAGCATATTTTCTTTTTCTTCTTATAATTTATAAATGACTGGGGTTATCACTTTTAGTTGTTCACCTGACAGCCGTATCTACCATCCTTCTACTCTCCCATGTAAAACAACTCTGATTATGTAGCTTGCAGGTTCTTGCCTACTGCAGTGGATGTATTATAATTTTTCCAACCCACTTATAGCTGCTTCGTTTCCTTGTCAAAACTCATCTTAGGTTTTCAAGGAAATCTTGACTATTGAATTAAGGTTCTCTTGAAGAACTTGGGGAAAGTGCTTTTCCTTGACAAAGCAGAGCCCTAAATAATGGCTCTTTACNCTTGTCTTCCAATATTGTCCTGTGTAGACTGGAGCTTCTCATCATGATGGGAATAGATGGTTTGTTGAGGATGCCAGACATGGAATGAACCTGAATCTTAGGGTTGTGATTAAGCCATTGGATTACCCAGTCCCTACCTATAATCATTTCACTCTTGGACTTCTTGATGCTTTTTGATTAGATGACACAATTTCCTTATCGTTTAACTTCTTTGTATTACATCATAATATGACAAAAAGCATTCTCAATGTTGCAGTAAGCTTTCTTTTAGACCCCCAGGGTCTCCCTCTTCTTTCAGCTCTGCTCTAGATCATATGGCTTCCTACCTTCCTGGAGCTTGTTGAATATTGACCCCTCTCCATTCCGTGTTTTCTACCTCGCCTCCTTTAAGTCTGTGAACATTCTCAGCTTGCCTCCAGTGTTGAAAGCTTCCCACAAGCTTAAATTTTCTAGTGTTCAATGAATCTCCATTCTTCAAGTAAACTTTTAGAGCAGGCCTACTTTCTGATTGTATTTCTTTATTTCCTTTTTCTTTCTAAGTCACTCATTTTAGTTTCTCTGGCCAGTGATTGCTTAACCACTACATCAACTGGGATATTTAAATCTTATGTCACTGTACCTCTGCTGCATATGATGCAAATCATCTAACATCATCAGTAAGTAAACTTTCATGCAGCAACTACATTCTCCGTTATCTTCATCTTTGTAATTCTTCTTTAGTTCTCTTGTGGGTGGATATCTTGTCTGCTCTTCTCGTCTCTTTAAAGTTTGGGTTGTTGAAGGTTACACCATGGGTTCAGTTTGCTTCCCATTCTGAGTATTCACCTCACTGGTTTAAATTGCCCCTGCCTTTCTGGTTAGGATCTTCAAATCCCAGGCCTTTAGCCTGACTTTCAGGATTTCTGTAGGATGACATGCTAAAACTTTACAACAGGAAGCCATTTGGCTTCCTCAAACATAGNACGGCTTCCCCATCATTTCCCCAAATTTTCTTCCTTATAGTTCTTCAGCTAGATTTGTGGCCCCATCATCTGCTAATTACTTAAGGAAGACAATGAAGTGATGGAGGACCATCCTAAACATTAACTTTTCTCCTATCTCTTCCTTCAATTCACTACCACATGTGATGGTTTTTCCATGTATAGAGTTTTCAACTCTACTCCCATCTCTTCATTTCAAAAGCTGCCTCTCCAGTGTCAGCCCCCTTACTTGTCTCTTAACCACATGTTAACTTCATTGTTCCTTCCTCTGTTTCCATTTTCAAAAGTCCAGTGCGTGCTCCACAGTGGAGCAAACAATGGAGTGCTTCTGCTTCACAACCAGGTTTGATGATATTTTCTTGACTGAATTACGTCAGTGTCTTCTCAGGTTTCTTTACAGAGTGAGTGTATGTTAGTATGGCATAAGAGTTTTTCCTCAGCAACAACTCTTTTCTTCTAGTCTCAATCTTTGTTTCACAGAATTCGTATGTTGGAAGCGTAATCCTCAAATTCACATTGCTAGTATTCGGAGTTGGAACCACTGGGAATCAGTTGAGCCAAGAGGTATTTGTCTTCCTGAATTGATTAATTAGTAGATTAATGAGTTATTGTGGGAGTGGCTGTCCCATAAAAATCAGTCCTTTGTGGCTTACTTTCTCTCTGTCTCACTATGCAATGCCTTCTGCTGTGTTATAATATAGCAAGAAAATCTTAGCCAGATAAAAAACAAATTCTAGCACCATGCAAGAGAGATTCTCAGCCTTCAGAATGTCATTGGCCATCTAGCTGAGACCAAGTGAAGAACCATGAACGAAATAAACCTCTATTCTTTATAAATGATCGACTTTGTGGCATTCAGTACAACAACATACAACAAAGGAAGACATTACCTGCTTCCTTACCTGTGTTCNTCTCCTGTAACCTGGTCTCACAGTTTTTTTTCTTCAGCCAAAACTAGTTTCTTTTGCTTCCTATGCATTCTATATAATCCGTTTATCAACATATAACCACACATACACACAGCACTTGGTCTATCTAGTTCTCCAAGTTGAATGTTATTTCTTAATTCTATCAAAATTCTCTGTCTTTTGAGAGACATCTTATTACTATCTGGCTGCCAGTTATTAGGTCATAGTAGGGATGTGTGCACCTGTGTGTGTGTGTGTGTGTGTGTGTGTGTGTCCTTGAGTGCTTGTGTCTGAGGAGGCCAGTAGAGACCATTGGTTCTTCTGGAGCTNAAGTTATAGGGGGTTCTGAGCTGTGTGATTTGAGAACAGATCTCAAATCTTCTGCAAGTGCAATAAGTGAACATTTAACCACTGAACCTTCACTAGTCTCTCCTTAATATCCACCAAATGAATGAATGGATAGATAAACATTTTCTCGAGGAAATTCAGGATCCTAGATTCATCTGGAGATTCGGCCTCCTTAAAGTTTGAAGAGGTACCTGTGACTTATGCCTACAAAGCTCTGATACTCTGATACTGCATTTCCCATCCTGTTATCCTTCACAACTTGTTTTTGTCGCTTTTCTGGTGTGAATAAAAGTTCCTGCTAAGAACCATACCTCACACCGAGCCTTTTGCAAGGCTGGTTACCTGACTAGAACTCTGGTGATTGTGGAGGGTTTGGAATGTTGCCCGTCAAGAGTCAGATTCCCTTGGGTCACCTTTGGTTCCCTTAAAAGCTGTTTGTTGTCCTCCTCTGTATGTAAGCTAACATCTTTATGACTATTGGGCAAATCCTTTGGAATGCACGAACATAGCTTCCACCAACCAAAAGGCTAAGAATGCAGTCAGACAGCATCCAAGGCCTATGGCTGAGATTTCTCTTGGTCTTCAGGAACCTAGTTATCTGATGTTTCCACNGATGTATTTGAAAGGTATCTTGATTTTATTCTTTTTCTGTTATGTCAGAAACTTGATGAAACTATTAATAAGCTGGAACATGAAATTTAAGATAATGTGAATTTATACTCCCAGGCCATGGGCGCATATCTGGCTTAAAAATAAGCTATCTTTTATTCTCTTTGAGGTGAAAGCTGTGTTTTTTGTGTTGACACTGTCATGGGAACCTAGACAGATTTCTTCACATATCCACATAGAGGAGATAGTGCAAGCAATTTGTGATTCTGAAGTTATTTGCAGAAAACCAAATGTGCAAATAAATAGAAAAAATTGTTCTATTTATTTTCAGGCCACCATGAATGTTGTTCTAGTTGTTTTTTTGTCTCCCTGTATTACTCATTCTCCCTCTCTTATTACCCGTGTCTGCTGGATGAGAAGCAATCACTCATCAAGAGAAAGAAATGTTTGCATCTGCAGGAGACTGTGAGACAAAGGAGTCATTGTAAACTTTGCTTCTTCTTGGACTTCAAGGATCCTGTGTAAGGATAGTCTTTTCTAGTCTGGAGATGTTCCTACCCCTGTACTACTTCACTTTACCACATATAGCCCTAGACCTCTCAACACACACACAGCTAGGACCATCTCTGTCCTTCTAAACACGTGTGAAAAATTGAGAATAAGCTTAGTTCTTATCAAAGTGGAATACCTGGATTCATGTGCATTATCTCATATCCTTCTTATCCTCCCTGAAACAAGAAAGAGGAGGAATCTTTTACCAGTAAATTAGCTGCAGNATTTCAGATAGAGAAGTGGGAAATATATGGGAAAGGGGGCTTTTGTTTGTTAATGACTTCAGGCTACATTAGAAGCAATTTTCTACTTATCTGTTTACTAGGAAAGGTAGAAATTTGTCTCTGAGAAGTAAGTTTTAAGAGTTTCCTGACTTCTTGCATATTTCTTCTCTTTTTCCCAATCATGAAAATTTCTCAAAGCAAACTGACATGGATGAAGTAGTAGTGGGAAAAAATATCAAGGGTTTTGCTTGGTTGTTTCAGGAACTTTCAAAAGTAGGCTGCTCATGAAGTTAAGGAATAATTTAAAACTGGAAATGACACAGTGTGAGGACAGGGAAAGCAGGGACACTTGCTAACCAGGGGCAGATGTTTCTTCCCCTTATTTGCCGCAGACACGTGAATCGCAACCACGTCTTTCCAGATCAGGGAGGGCCTCAGAGTCACCTGTTGATGTTTCCATGTGTGCTTTGTCAGGTGGCCTGACAGAGTGTCACTGAACTGTCCATCTCCTTTCTCACTACTTTTAGGACACTGAAATGGAAATACCCAAGAATGTACTGTTGTAGATGTTGGGGCTCCTAGGCCAGGTTCTCTTAGCTAGAGGGTAAAAGAATTAGAAAAAATGCTAATGGAGACTTCATAGGTAGAGGCAATGGGCAGAGGAACAGCATCCAAGATATAAAGGGCTTGAGACTTTAGAATGGAGCAGTGGGTTAAGGAGTGGGCCTGGTAGGGGTCTAAAAGAACTACTCCTCTCTTCCTATATTTTCTTTACCTCATTCCTCTCAAGAAGCATTGGAAATTTCAAAGGTGAAAATGATATATTTTGCCTAAGAAATTATTTTGTCTTTGAATGAAGTTATGATCATATAAAAATATTCAAAATCAGTCAAAAGGTGAGTCATAGGTAATAATCTCCTGTATCCCTCACTTATGAGGTCCATAGGTTCTAAAATTGATTATCAAACTCTCCAACTTGTGAAGCAATTGTAATTTAAATATCAATATTTTAGCCAAGAACTAAAATAAGTTTGGACTATTTTCATTCCATTCATTTATTCTGAATAACATACTAATACAAAGAGATTGATTAATAATTAGCCAAGGGCATCTTAAAGGGGAAATGGGAAAGGAAAATGAGACACTAAAGACAAGCTCTACTGAATTCATTACTTGTAGGTCCTAGTGAGAAAATTTAATCAAGGCATGAAAGGGAATAAGGCTGCAGAAAAATATGGAGCTATGTTGATAGATTAAGCTGGGTATAGTGGAGTACAACTCTAAATCCTAGTGCTTAGGAAACCAAGACAGGAAAATCACAAGTTT
>LZPO01008134.1:150333-163253 GCA_001675575.1 Neotoma lepida | reverse complement strand
GGACATGACAGGATTAGAAACATTGGTCTGTTCGCCCAAATGGAGAAGCAGAGCATTAGGACAGTTAAAGAGCATTAGGACAGCCAGCCCAAACCAGCCCTGCAGCAACTCAGACACGAGTCTCCTGTTAGAGTCACTGGCCTCTGTCAGTCATGCACCAAATCCAAGTTCACACTGTTCAAAGAGTCAAGATGCTGTTTTCAGCAGAAAATAGCTTTCCTCACATTTGGGAAAATCTTAGCAAAAGGCTTTGCAATATTACAGTCATGTGGATAGAGAGTTCTAGTGAGGTGGGTGGACAGGAAGTCGCAGATTGGTAGTTAGGACACATAGCCTTAATTCTAGTCACTTTTAGGCCCTGAGTTGATCAATACAATGCTCAATAAGGTGACTGTGGGAGTGAAAATTGGCTCTTCAGGTCTAAGTCACAATTGTAATTATCAGTATAATTAAACTTTAGCTTATTGGATGGTAGAGAAAATCTCTTTTCCCTAATAGTGCTTCAAAGCCTAGTTTGATGTAATGGCTGAACTTTGCCACAGTTGAGACATGTCGAAAAGCCACACTTGGTTTCTGGGATTTTTATGATCTCCAAATGAGAAGCCAGAAGGACCATTTCAATGCTAGCATTCTGTAACCATGCAAACAGGTGGCTCTTAATTGGGGACAGAAGGCACAAGGTCTATGAGATAGAAAGCCATGTACTTTCTCCTCTGAGACCCAGGGGCTACAGTGATGGCCGAGAGGTCAAGAGTGCTTACTGCTCTTACAGAGGACCTGAATTTGTTCCCCAGCCCATACCAGCTGGCTCACAACCACCCGCAACTCCAGCTCCAGGGGATTTGACACCCTCTCCTAGACTTCATGAACACCCGCACTCATGTGCATATATCCACACAAAGACACACATAACTAAAAAATACTAAAACTAAACATAAAAAGAAATTGCCGATCCTTTCTTACTCCTCATAACTTTATGGGTTACTATGTTTCTAGATGCTCCTTATAGGCAATCAGGTGGAAACCCTTTATTCTGATTATTCATTTACCAGGAAGGTACCAAGTTCCCACTCAGTCCCAGCATCCAGGTTCACTAACAGGATGATGTCATTATCCCAGATTCTCATTGGAAAAGAACAGTTTCAGGTGCAAGTGTCAACCCAGAGTCCACTGGGACAGACTTGAGAAAATATTGATGTCAACTTTGAGCAGAAATTTCAGATGTAAACTCCAGAAAGTGTGAATGCATTGGGAAAAATGGTGGCTGTCTATCCTTCCAGCACATCAAAGACCTGTCATTCATCTGCTAAGAATTTTGCTCCCTAGTCTAGAAACTACAAAGGGTACCATTTTTACCTTGTGTGCAAAGGAAGCACAGTAGTCTTGACGGACACATACTTTGGGAAAGACTATGGAATTGAAAGTTTTGTAGGCTCTGGAGTGAATCAGACCCAAGTTTAAACCCAAGATCTAAAATGTCCTAGGTGCTCAACAACAATAATAAACAATTGGGCAAATGATTTAATCTTCTTTTTATTCTTTTTTTTGAAATTTATGTGCATTGGTGTTTTGCTTCCGTGTAATCTGTACGAGGGTGTTGGATCTCCTGGAACTGGAGTTACAGACAGTTGTGAGCTGCCATATGGATGCTAGGAATTGAACTTGGGTCCTCTGGAAGAACAGCCAGTGCTCTTAACCACTGAGTCATCTCTCCAGCCCCTGACTTAACCTTCTTAATACTTGGTTTCCTGATCTGTGAAATAGGAATAATAATGACTATCTCAGAAAGGACTGTGTAAGGATTAACTAGTATATATGAACCCATGTTCCAGTACCCAAAGAGCACTCCCTAAACAGAAATATTTATTGTCCAATTAAATATAATATGAGTTCTGGCTATGAAAGCTAGGGCAGTCTTCCTGTAAGTTTTTTTTTTTTTTTCAGTTAAAATAGAACGACTCCAGAGCAGTTTTGTGATGTTGACTGCCCTTTATCCAGGACCACTGCAGGTCCACGATGCTCAGAACCACGCAGCTGCTCTGTGTCTGTAGAGCCCTGTACCCTCAGAATTCTTACCTGTCCGTTCTTCGCTGAAGGAGTGACTTGCGTAATCGCCACTCCTGGTGGTTATGGTCACATTGTAGAGGCGGCCTGGGGTGAGGGAGCTGAAGGAACATTCACTGACAGACTTGGCAGTGATGAGGGACTGAACCACCTCGCCGTCGTGGGAGAGGGTCACCACGTAGTTATCCACATCTCCAGGCGCTGGCAGCCAGGAAACGCTGAGGTAATCATTACGGCCAGAATTGTTGACTGTCACTCCGCTCACACTGGAAGGGACTGTGAGTTCAAAAAAGAGGAAGAATCGTCAAAGAAAACGGAATCAGAAGTTTGAGTTAACTACTGTACTCAATAAAAACTGTGGACTGGGAGACCTGAGTTGATGATACAGGAAGTTAAGGAGGTACCAGGATCTCTAGCGGCTTTGGGAAGACAAACTATCATCTTTCACCAGAAGGCTAATGGAACAAACAAACAAACAAAAAACCCACAAGGAGCCCTTTTAGACGCCTCATAACCCAAGCATGCCACCACTGTGACTATGGGGTTTCTGTAGGGAGTGTTTTAGGAGGAATTGTATGGGAATATGTCGGGAGGGTCTTGGTAGGAAAGGGAAGACGGATTTTAACAGTCCAAATTAATCGCTTTGAACCAAACTCACCCAAACAAAACAAAACAAAAACCAACCGGACAAAAACGAAGATACTGGAGGGTAAAGGAGAAAAATTCCTCGGATTTTCTGAAGAACTTAGACTCTGGGTTGCTTTTGGCTTCCATGTGACCAAGTTTTTTATTCCTGGGGAGTTTAATAGAAAGCACACCTGGAGGCGCCGCTATCCCTTTGTAAAGCATTTTCTGCCCTCTAGTGGCCAGAAGCCTAAACGCACATCCTGGAAGCCTGTCCATCTGGAGCCTGGGCAGAGAAAGCCACAGCCGGGAAAACTATCTTTCTGAGGTCAGACATAATTATCCTTGGCTTGTATCAGTTAGAGATCAATACTGCAAACATTTACCAAGAAACTTGTACTTTCCAGGTATATAAACGTGGAACAGACATAGATAGATGCCTTAAGTTACAAGTTAAAAATGAGAAATTAGTAACTGGGGTATTGAGTAAGAAGTTCATTATATATTGGAGATAAGTACCTAGTACATAGTACTACTGCCTTTGGTAATGGCAGACTGAACTCATACAGCACATAGTCTGCACTGATGTTGTCATCATGGGCTGTTTAGCTTTTAGTTGGCCATTTTCACATCATTGTCAGGGCTACTGAATCGTACGTAAAAGACAGGATTTGACTTAGTGAAACCTGAGTGTCCTTATGATCTAATATGTCCAAAGTCCATCTTACACATGATGAGCTGTCCATATGTTATTTAGAAAAGATAGAATTATCAGGAGTTTTTTCCCAAAAGTGTTACTCACTTGATTAAGATGGAACAGATACAAAAGTTATTTGGTATTTCTCTAAAATGAATATTTCCTCAGGTTGGGATTGGATTGGCCAAATATCTGATATTTTAAATTTCAGCTCCTACCTTTTATGTAGGCTGGAGAGGTTTTCGTGTGCCTGCTTCAATTCTGCGGAAACTTGTGTGAGGTATAAGAAGACTTTTCAAAATTATTTGGATATAGAGAAATTATCAAGTATTTGAAGAAATGCTAGTAGTTATCATTATGGCTTTGGCCATTGAATTATTTTATAATGTGCTGTGTGAACACTATACTAATCTAAGAAGTTTCTGAAATCCTTAGTCATTATGTGTATAGTAGTATTCTATTTTCCCTCTCAGGACAACAGCTGAATCAACACACCTATATTTATTCATAATTTTTACTCTCAAAATTTTACAATTATCCTCCATAGACTTTCTCATACACTTTATGAATGCTTCTTTTTGTATTTCATGGGCCAAATAGTGATATTTCTGGTTATGCTTAAAATACAGGAATAAAAATGATTTATAAAATAAAGTCCCATTTATTCCAAATATTTCCAATGATATCAGATACTATACTACTTTGGTACATTATAATGGGTTGGATAGCCTTTGTGGTATATTTATTAGTATTGTGGTAATTTTTTTTCTTTTGGTGGCACTGGGATTGAACCCAAGGTTTTGTGTATGTGAAACAAATGCTCTCTCCTGAGGTACATTCCCAGCCCTTTGTGGTGTTTAAAATAGAAATTAACCTGGGTCAGAGTATGACCAGCTCATCAACTGTTTCCCTTTCCTCTTAAAACTCATCTAGACCATATTTCTCAGCTTCCCCTGCAGTCAGATGTAACTAGCCATAGCCACGCAAACGTTTTGTTGAGTGGAATGTAGGTGGAAAAGCCACCTGTGCTTCCAGGCCTACTCATCACTTCCAGGCCATGTCCTATCTCTACCTTTATTCTCTGCAGAGGTGGAAAGAGCTGTGAGAATCCAGAGGAAGGGAACTGTCAGGTTGTCTAGTCAGGAGCAACCGCATTACAGTTGTGGGACAGGACACAAGTCGGTCTAACCAGACTTATACAAGCTCACTGGAAGATGGATGCGAAGGCCTTCTCAGGTTTTCAGTTCTCACTCCAACTATACTACATTGAATCATGGGGCCAGTAACTCTTACCAGAGAAGAAAGAAGGTATCAAGAAAGACACAGGTGTCTTTCTTATGTCTAGTGCCACAGAAAGAGAGCACAGGCATGCATCAGTGAATTTTTATTAAGACCAAGAGACATGTGTTCAGTTTCTTAGCTGCTTCTCTGAGAATTAAATGAAAGCAGTTGGTTAAGTAGGTAAGATTGGTGATTTTGGAAAGAGATTTTTTACATGACATCACAACTGATAATTAGTATCTGAGTATTGGGTTTATATATAGAGAAGCTTGAATCCAACTTTTAATAATTATATAAAATTAAGATGTCAAAGTTATTGAACTGATTCTGAGTTTAACCATAGTTATCAAAGCTTCAATTGAGTTTGTGTAGTTTTTCCTTAAGACACTGGAACATAAATTTCATATACTATATGAAATAATATGTTATTACTTTTATGTGCTTTCAATGTAGGATGTAGAAAAACTCCACTTCCTTTTTTGGTGCTGAGCTTCTCTGACACAGTAACCATAATGATACCTACTTGTCATCTTAGCTCACAGTTTTATTTGGCGAGGAACACTGAAGGCCAGGGGCATTGTTTGGGTGGCATTCAGCACAAAGCATTTGATGATATGTTGCTTACAAAATTTATATGTGACTTTTACAGGAGTGCAGTGGTGTATTCCCATTGTCCCAGCTATTGGGAAGTCTGAGGCAGGAGGCTGGTATGAGCCAGAGAGTTCAGAGCCAACCTGTGCAATACAGCAAGATTCTAGACATGCCACTTGAGAATTACATCAATTCAATTTTTGACCGTATGAAGTGGATACCATCTTGCTTCTATGTCTTGAAAATAAGACTATGCACATGGCAGGTAGTTCATTACTTGTTTACTTTAATTGAAAAATAAAACAATTTCAAAGGAAAACAACCCGAGAATAGGCTAAGTTCAGGCGCCAAGTGGTTATCATGACTTGAAATGTTTTTCTGGCTTTGATGTGGTTAGTGGAAATATAAGGAAGTTGAGTATTCTTTCTTGTCCTCATGCCTCAGCCTATTTTCCATACCATGTACCTCTGAGTGTGTGGAAACCTGACTTTTACGAAGGAAACAGAGGCCTGATTTTAGGATGTTTAAAAAGTTCCTGTTGGAGGCAGCTCCACGTACTGATGTATCTGGAAGTTGCAAACACATATCTGCATTTCTTACCTGTTCTTCCTTCCACCACCACCTGCCGGGAAGAAATGCCTCCGCTCACCGTGGTCACCACCACCGAGTAGAGGCTGCCGGATTTCAGAGCGTGGAAACTGTATCTGCTGGTCTCACTGGAGACGCTCTCATTTTTGATGACCACATTTTCATGGATCAGCAACACTTGGTAGAACTCTACATCTCCTAAGGCCTTTGTCCAGTTAGTGAACAGACTACTGGCCATCCCTTGGTTGGTAACATGCAAGTCAGTCACTTGGGCAGGCACTAAAGGGCAGTAGATAGAAGATAAAAAAAAACCATTAGGCTTCGTCACCTCAAGGTAGTATAAGGAATAAGGGTTCAAAATGGAGACAGACTAAAGTGCTTTGGATAAAAAAACATGTTTTGTTTGGTTTTGCCATGGGCTTTTCACCCTGTTTCTTGTGGCATATGGACATTTATTCCTCTACAGGGTTCAGTCACTTCAACCAGCTGTTTATACAACAGCTTTCAATCAAAGTCAGTTCAGGTTCAATAATGAGGATGATGCTTATTAATGAGCTTTGACTTTGAAGTTACACAACAAAGACTGCTGTGTTAGCGAACCTTTTTATTTAATATGATTTTATCCATTCTTATTGTATAAGAACACAAAATCATGTAATCTACCAGAGCCAATGACTGCTACAGTGTGGCGATGGGAAATTCCTTCAAGCTGGTGGCTAGGTTATGGTCTAGCAAGTTGGTGACTTCCTTATAAGTATATTCTCCAAAGGGCTATTGTTATTGTTTATGAAAATGCCATACTAATATAGGCTATATAATATATAAAGTGATAGTAATGACAATTGTATTAAGTAGTGAAGGCCTACTACCTTTCAGTTAGAGCAGAAGACATTTTAGAGGCTATATTATCTAATATGCATAAGTGTCCATAAAGTTGATTTCGAATTTCTTTTACTAATGAGGAAACCAAAGATCATAGAATAGAAGCTTTCTAACTTACACCACAGCTTGATATATAATCAGCCAGGTGTCCAAGCTAGAGTTCTCTCACCCCTAAATCTGTGACCTTTTCCTAAATTATCAACTATTGTCACTTCCAACCCACCCATCACTTGATGGTCACAGACACTGAAGTTGGTTCTCTGTGCTCCTTTCTTAAATTATAATAATCAGGGCTTTAGTAGACCCCCTGCTCAAAGTTCATTAACTTTTGTATTCAGATGCAAACATATTGGCCGAAAGTGTTACCACACGTAGATCCATAGAACCATCTGGTTTAATATTTATATGGGAAGTAAAGGAACACAAATATCAAAACAGTTAAAATAAAACAACCCCCCCCAAACCCCACTAATCACAAAAATAAAGCTGAAGGACAAATATCAGGCAATTTTATGCTAGAGTTATAGTAATCAGGACAGTATAAATAAAACTAGCAAAGGACAGACAGACAGACATATAAGGGGATGGAAAAGAATGAGAAGTCCAGAAAAAGATCAATGGATACACACATATATAGTCTCTCTCTTTATATACATATATATATGTTTTGTTTAAACTGTTTTGATAATTATGTTCCTTTACTTCTCATATGTGTGTGCATACACACATATACATACATATATGTATATACATGTATACATATGCAAACACACATATACATATACACATAATATATGTACATATACATATATGCATATATATGTACATAGGCATTTATATATACATACATATATATGTACATGTGTATACAGATATGTATCTATGCATATAGGTAAATATATGTGTATATGTGTATATATACATATATATGTAGATACATAGACTATATATAGTCAATTTTTAGAAAGATTCATAAACAATTTTGTGAAGAAGGATAGCATGTCAACAAATATCTCTGGAATATTAGATGTGTGTATGAAAAAAGGAAACTTTGACCTATATTAATATTAAACGTTATGTTAATATGTAAATGTTAAATATGAATTAATTAAAATGTAGTACAAGAATGTTTTGTAGGCCTACAGTGTAAGTCAAAGCTATAAGTATTCCAGGGAAGAGTCTCTGTGACCCTTTGTTAGGCAGAGTTTTCGAGTGTGCTACCAAAAGCATTCTCTATGAATGACCATTTCAGATGTCAAAATTAGGCACCACTACTTATCAAAACACACTAAGTTCGGTAATAAGAAAATGAACACACCAGAAGAAAACTTGCACTTCTAAATTGGGTGTAAGAATCAAGAAGTCTCAAAACTTTTGTTTGTTGGGCTGGCTGGAGCGATTGGCTCAGTGGGTGAAGCGCTTGCTTGGCAATCCTGAGGACCCGAGTGAGCAAGGATTCTAGAACCCAGGTAAAAGTCAGGCACAGAGCTACATGCTGTGATGGAGGCTGAGACCAGAGGATTCTGGGAGCTCTAGCCAGCCAGGCCAGCTGAAGCTGTGAGCTTCAGTGTCATTGAGAGACCCTGTCTTAAACATCAAGATGCGGTGCTGGTGATGTGGCTCACAGGTTAGGGCACTTGTCGCTAAGACTGACAACTTGTGTTCCTGGGACTCACGCGGCAGAAGGAGAGAGCACTGACTCCCACACGTTGTCTTCTGATTCCCTCACATATGCTATGGCATGTGCCTGCCCATATACTCACAAAGAAAAACAAACAAACGTAATTAAAATTATTTTTTTTTAAAAAAAGTAGAAAACTGATAGATGCAAGACTGCATCCTGACATTAACCTCTGGACTCCAAACAGTCACTCATGTGCGTGAGTGTACCTGCTTACACATGAGCTCACACATGCATACACCACATACAAATTTGTTTGTTAAGAAAACAAACAATGGTGTTGAACAATGAGCAAAACATCTAACTGTAAACTTTCCCAAAGAAGATAACAGACAGTGAAAAGTCATAGGAAGGGATTCTCAATCCATTAGATGTGAGATCCCACTAGCACACCTACTGGAACAGCTTAATTTTAAGATAAACAAAGAGATGCATAGACAGACACAATACCAAGTGCTGCCTGGAGCTCTTGTACATTGTTTATAGAAGTGTACAATTTTATAATCTAGCTGGGTATGGTGGCAGATGCCTACAGTTCCAGCTAGCTAATGGGGTGGCTGAGATAGAAAGATCTCTTGAACCCAGGAGTTTGAGGCTAGCCTGGGCACCATAGTGAGACCCCCTCATCTCAAAACATAAGAAAATAAATGCTTTAATTGCTGCAGAAAAGAGACCAGCATTTCCTTGCGAAGTTAAACAAATACTGTATTACACTTACTATATCACCCAACAATATGAGCAATAGGGGTGATGAAAATTTTAGGGTCTAAAACAATGCCTTGGGCTTTCATTTCCAGCCGTATGCTAGACTATTACCATGAAAAATCACTCCAATAAATGTATCCCACATATTGGATGAAAAATAAAAACAAATGGAACAATACATTGTTACGGACGTATAAGGCATTCTTAGAGGCTGGTAAGTAAGTGGTAGGGCATTGAAGTACTAACGCAAACTGTTGCCTTCGGCGTGTGTTTCAGACATGAATTCGCCCTTTGATTTTACAGCACTGTGGGATCCTGGAGTTGGGAGGTAAAGTGTATGAGGGAACTGATGGCTGAGATGGCTGAGCCTACATAAAACTTCATCCTGAGGCTATTCCTTCTCTACACCACTGCAGCCTTCTTAGCATCTACGGGAGAAAACAATTTCCTTTGAGATTTTTTTTTTTTGTAGATTTTATGATTTTATATGTGCTGGGAAATGTCTGTGCTAGGGATCTAAAACCCAAGCCTTCTTGAGAATTCTTAACCTTGAGATATTTTCCATGTGCGTACAACTGCAATTCCCCAATGTGAGTGCTCCCCCCTCCCCCCCACCCATCAGCTAATTACGTTAAGCTAGGTCTGAGTTGACAGCAGTCCTGGGTACACGGAAGAATCAAAGGAAAATTCTCTCTGAAATGCATCTTCAAAGTCTTAGAGAATTCTGATAGAATAAGATTCCAAGGAATATAATCTTATAGAAAAAAGGAGAAACATTTAAAAGAATAAAGCAGCATGGATAAATAGCAGCAAAAATCAACAGACAACATCCTTTGACTGCTGAGGAGTTCAGATTTCAGGATAATGACGGACAGAATGCAAAACAAACATTTAAATTTATATATAGGGACAAAAGAGTACAGCTAAAACATATTTAAAAGGCTTGGGATCTAGCTCAGTCACAGAACTCTTGTTCAATGTGTGTGTGTGTGTGTGTGTGTGTGTGTGTGTGTGTGTGTGTGTGTGCGCGCGCGCGCGCGGCAAAATAACATATATGGATAGGAGAAAACCAAAGAGAATATTTAAAAGTGAAAAAACAAACAAACAGAATTTAATATATTAGAGAGATCAGGAAAAAGAATTCATGAGCTGAAACACACAGCTGGAGAAACATGCAGACTGCAGACCAGGAAGCAAAGACAGGGAACTGTGAAGCTTGCGTGTCTCTTTCTGTGTTATGGATGGGGAATGGAAAGGAGGCGAGAATCAGTACTGGAGAGTCAATAGCTGAAAATTTCCCGGATTGAGAAAAGGCAGTAATCTGAAAGAACAGAAGTCCCAAGAAATCTCAGACAAAGGAGCAAAAGGATTTCTCTAACCTAGATCGCTCCTCTGAAACAGCAGATCCGCAGAGGTAGAGGGGGCGGGGCTTACAGGGGACAGGGCTTAGATCACCCACCTTGAACGGACTTCTCGTGGGAAAGTAAGAATTAGATGCGAAGCTGGCTTTCTAACAGAGACAATAAGTACCAGAGAAACTAGAAAAATACTTCCAGTTGTCCTGATAGAAAATACCTCTCAGCACAAGACAAAAACATAGGAAACTGTTTTGCAAACTGAGAGCTACATAAAGACACGCCCGGTGTGTGTGTGTGGGGGGGGGGGAAAGCAGACGTGGAGAGAGTTTGTCCCTAGGACTTTTCAATAAAGAATTTAAAGAATGTTTTTCAGGATAAAGGACCACCCTCTCACTTGGAACTTCTGAAACAGGAAAGAAGGCTGGCCAGGTGGTTACGTTGGAAGAAGAGCTAAACAGAGCATGACTTCAGAAAGCGTGTTTTTGGAAGGTACAATTTACAAGAAGAAATAAAAGGGCTGGAGAGAGGGCTCAGCAGTTAAGAGCACTTGTTGCTCTTGGAGACGGCCTGGGTTTGCTTCCTAGCATCCACAGGCTAGCTCACTACTATCTGTAACTCCAGTTCCTGGGGACAGGGCATTCTCTTCCAGCCTCCGGAGGCACCAGGCACACACATAGTAGTACACATACATACATGCAAGCAAACACTCATACATACTATTAAAAAAAGGTAAAGAAACCAGGAAGGACACTATAGACTATCCAGAGGGCATACATTGCTAGCACCAGTCTTGGTAAGGGTGTTGCTCCCTACATCATCAGGAAAGGACAGTAATTCTAAGAGCAGGGCTCAGCATTGCACCTGCTGGCATCAGGTACTCAAGTACTTTCTCTCCCCGGTGACACTGAAGCTAAATTATCTATTCTCCATTCTAAAGCCTATTCTCTCACTGTGCTATAGACCTCATACTCCTCATTGAGTAACAACACTTTCCCCTTTTCTGACAATATCAACATCTCCATTTCCTCTAGCTATTAGAATCAATGTAAAGTATCCTGCTTTTTAAATAATGAAAAATAGTATTTTCTACCAAACTCCCTATTCTCAACAGTGCCCCATTTTTCTGTTCTCTTTTGCAATAAAACTCCATGGCAAGGTTATTCTTTACTGTATTCTAATTGGTAAAATACAGCTAAACAAAAGACGAGATTTGGTAAAATAGAAAATACAATAGAAAGAATCTTAATGTCATGCCAAGTACGTAATAGGCATAGTGAGTACTTAATAGATATTTGCAAATTTCAGTTGATAGAGCATTGTAAAATGTAAAAATTGTGAATATTATTACCCGTTCTTCCTCTTGTTGAAGATGACTGTTTTAAATCTCCACTCATACTGGTGATAGTAGCCTTGTAATTTCGTCCAGGAATCAGGTCGGTAAAGGTAAATTCTTTGGCGTCTTTGGAGAGTGATTTGTGGATGACTAAGAGGTCTCTGTCAGTCAGTGAAATGATGTATTTCTCCCATTCACCTGTGGGGGCCTGCCACGTGATGGCCAGTGATGTTTCGTTAGCATCTTTGACACGAAGCTGAAGGACAGCCAAGGGGACTGAGGGAAAAAAAATCAATTGAGGCTTGGGGTCACTGATCCAGTGACAGTCATTAGTAATTTTTAGAGATCGTCTGTTCTGGGCTCTTCAGGAGTGGGGTGAGCTCTTAACTGCTCAGTCATCTCTCCGGCCCTGAGAGTTTCTCTCTTCTCATGAATCCTTGTTTTGAAATCATTAAACAACGTCCTGTGACCATAAAACTATAAATAGACTAATGCTTGAGTATTTATTACTCTCAACGCTTAGGAAGACCAAGTGCTCCTCTGTTTCTGAGAGGACAATGCTGTGTCATAAAGAGGAAGGCAACTGGAAAGGAATAATAATAACCATAGTAAGGGCAGCCCTTTGTAGTCCTAGCTGTCCTAGACTTCACTCTGTAGACCAGGCTGGCCTTCAACTCACAGAGATCCACCTGCCTCTGTTTCCTAAGTACTGTGATTAAAGGTGTGCGCCACCACTGCCTGGCTAGGGAAGCCAATATTTGAAAGAGTTAATTGTATAAAACTACAATTTGACTTGAAATTTTCTGTAGTTCCATGGTAATGGATCACTGCATCTTTCTCCATCCCTGTAAAGAAACCATTGATGGTTTGTGTCAAGGCCTACCTCAAGCTACTTTATTCATCATCTGGAAGTGTGGTTTTAAAAAGACCCCTTGAAACGAAAAGGGAGACATAACAACAGATAATGAGGAAATCCAGAGAATCATCAGGTCATACTTCAAAACCCTGTACTCCACAAAATTGGAAAATCTGAAAGAAATGGACAATTTTCTGGATAGGTATCACATACCAAAGTTAAATCAAGATGAGATAAACTATTTAAATAGACCAATAACC
>LZPO01008134.1:136906-146908 GCA_001675575.1 Neotoma lepida | reverse complement strand
GGGGGATCTGAGGTTGGTATGTAAAAGGAGTGGAAGATCTTTTTAATGTAAAAATAAATAAATTAATTAATTTAAAAAAAGAAATGCAAAATCTCAAAAAAATAAAAAATAAAAAATAAAAAAATAAAAAGACCCCTTGGTTCTTCCTCTTCTTTGTGGCCCAAGGTAGCCTGTGAGAAAGGTTTGCTGTTGTGTGATATTTTGATCGCATTCTGACAATAAAGTTTGCTTTGACTCATAGAGCGAGCTAGCCATTAGTTGACCAAATTAAACATAGAGGTTTTGGAGGACTGAGGACAGATAGGAGACAGGAAGTAGTAAGGTGGGGGGCTGAGAGGATCCCTTTTGGATGAAGGAACAACAGGAGAGATAGGAGGTCACTGGTGTCTTCTCCGCAGCTTCTCTGATCATTCAGGTTCTTTCTCCAATATCTGACTCCTGATTTTTTTTATTGCTAAAGAATAATCAGACAAATGTTTTACCTGTTTGCTACTTTAATGAACTAGAAAATCCTGGGGAAAAATCATGCAAATCAAGGGGTTCAATTTTTTGCATTTATTCTAAGGACATCTGCAAAACCACCCAGGCCATCAAGGGCATATGTTTCTGGAAAAAAAAATCATTAAGTGTGTGAAAAATGTCACTTTAAAGAAGTAGTGTGAGCCATTGCAGCCGCACACATATGCAGGGTCCAGGCCAAACAATGGAGCAGGGCATTGGGTCAGTGGCCCCAAGAGAATGTTGAACTGCTTTGCAGCTCGTGTTTAGAAGTGCAGAGTGAGAGACAGCTAAGGGTTTTGCTGTAGATTCAGGCAAGCACTGTGGATGCTCTGCTACATATGCGGTGCTCACAGTCAGATTTCTGCATCCTCCAGCTACATGGACATGAACCTTATCAGGAGAGAACACATTGTTCCTAAACTAGGAGATGAGGTTGCACAGAAGAAACTGAAGAAAGAATATTATAATCTAAAAGCAAAATGAGCATGAAATAAATTAAAAAAAATCAAAGTTGGAGGAGGGGTCCTCCAGAGAATTGTGCCAATGAGGCTAGAATCCACTGTTTATTCATCTTACATTTCCAGATGGCTTGAAGTGACTGGCAAAAATGTTGGGGGATGACAAAGACACTTGTCCTGTGAGTAGTCGGAGTGTCTTGCTTATGCTGGCTATGTTTTTGATCATTATCCATCAGACATTAATATTTGGAAAAGGGAAAGATCACTGAAAGATGCAGTTGGTGAGTTAAGTGGCTATCACAGTCATCCTATTTGGCAATCTTCTCATAAGAACATTGAGTCAGTGTAGTTATTTCTTTAGCAGGCAAGACAAAGAGAGGTGAATTTCACTTTAAGTATGGGCTATTCTGCATCCCAAGGATCATCATAGAAATGTTGAACTTGGAAGGATAACTGTCATCCTTGAAAGTTGAGAAGACAGGTTTCAGGGTGTGTGCGATCTGCCAAAGAAATTGCAATGTAATGGTGACAATAAAATGATCAAGATCCATGTGTCCTAACCTTCCCTTTCCTGTCATCCTAACATATCCCTCTCCACGTCAATCATTCTACCTCGGTACCTGAAATCTTTGAATTAGGCAATATTTGGACAAGGCATAGGACAAACACATTTTGGAAGATCGGTCTTTAGTCTCAGATTGTGTCTTTCCTGTTGTTTTGGCATTAAAAACGCTTTTCTTGGGGCGGGAGAGATAGCTCAGTGGTTAAGAGTGCTTGCTGCTCTTGCACAGGACCTGGGTTCAGTTCCCAGTACTCAGGTTGGGATGTTACAAGTTCCTGTTGGGGCATCTTATAAGTTCCTGTTACTCCAGCTGTTTGGGTTCCTCTGCCCTCTACTGGACTCAGGTGCACATAACCTCTCCCCTCCCCCAATAGAGTTTAAAGATCATAAAAAAATACATCTTTAAAATGTCTTTTCTTTCATGAAATAATGGAGTTACCAGTGGAAAGGAGGCTTGATGTTCAAATTTGACAAAATTAAATGTTTGAAACTCTGTTAGCCTCATAATACTTTACCTTGAGGGAGTACAGAAATACAAGGTCTGTGGTTATGTGAGACAGGGAATGAATTAAGTGCTGTCAATCACCAACCCCTTCATGTTTGTTTACCTGTCCTGCCTCGGCATCGTTCAGAATTCCTCAGGTTTCCACTCTCAACAATGACTTCTACCTCATACTGTCTTCCTGGTATGAGCTCCACACCATCTATGACATAGTGCGATTCCTCCTTTCCCACAGTGGTGTTGAGCAGAGCCAAGGATTCATTGAAGAGCATGATACGGTAGTGCTCCCAATCTCCAGCAGGGGGCGTCCAGTTCACTGCGAAGGACTTCATCCAAATCTCGTTGTATGAAACCAGATTCCTCACTTTTTCTGGAACTAAACAAGGATATGCCAAGAAGGTATTGAAAACAAAAATTAAGAATATTCATTTGCTTTTTATGGGAAGCAATATATAAAGAACACATTGTCTGCTATTGTACACATGTGTATCCCTTGCAGATATCTGTGTATTGTATCTCAGATGAGCACTCTTTCTTCATTTTGAAGACATCTGACATTCAAGAAATGCATGCACAATCATTGCAGCAACATGACAGTTAGGCACTCTCTTGCATCACTGTTCACAGCCTAGAGATGTGACTGCTGTTTTCCATTGCTTGTCATACCGACACTGCATCTCATGGTGGGGACACCGACAAATCTTTTGAAAAAGATACTGGATGCTGTGGTCATGAAACATTCTTCATGTGTTTAATTTCAACTGCAAAGAACTAACTTCTTGCATGATAGTTTTAGGCAGTTTGAGTACAAACACTCAGAGTCTCTTCAAAAAAATGACCAAACGGAACCCCAGGTCCTTCTTTTACATCCACGTCTCTTCAAGTCCAGAACTGTCTTCCTCCTAGACCAACCATTGGCTTCTCCCTGCAGCTACCCTCCCTCCTTCCCTGTCCCTTTTAGCATGTTCAGGGGTGTGTGCTTCGGAACTGTGTCCCCTGAGTTCTTCCCACTTCTGAGCCTTTGTTCCTATCATTCATTCTCTTACAGACATTCCTTCCTTCCCCTCTTTTATTTGCCAGGAAGTTTACACTTTCTAGGTTCCACTGCAAGGCCATTTCCACTAAGTTTCTACTGATCTTCTGAAGGGGAGTGTTGTTCTTGGTCCCTTTTGGCCATATAGCTCTTCTTTGAGACCTCTAATGACATTGAGATTGGACTCAAATTGAACACAGCTGGTTTAAAGTCAAGCTCCAGAAACTTCTGGCCAGATGACCATCAACAAGTTATTCAATCATTCCAGTTTATCTGTACAATGTCTAACAGCTACCTCTTAGCTTACAGTTTTCTTGCAATAAATAAATGAAATAGGTGTAAAGTGTTTATACAGAACCTGACACGTGAAATTACTAATGCCATTAGCATTTCTAAAGGGTTCTATTAGTGTGTGTGTGTGTGTGTGTGTGTGTGTGTGTGTGTGTGTGTTAGTCTTTGGTTAAAATGCAACATCTATTAAGCAAGGGTCAGCAAACAAACCCTGATTGAACTACATAAATGACCCTGGAAAGATCGTCTTTTCATTTAGGGAAATATAAAAACAAGTGGGTTTGCCCACAGGATGTACTTTGCAAAACCGTGTCTTAAAGGCTATAGTACATCATGACCACTTTAACAGTGTCCAAGGTTTGGAATCCAGTAATTTATTCAAGTAAAGAGCAAGATAACTGTTTAGTGACATAAATCAATAAAATTATTTATGGGAAACACAGTTAAGTGCCAACTTGGCCTTTTTGTAAGAACGAACCAGCAATCTTCTCTATATTGACATTGGTGCTCATGCATTTGTGCTACTTAGATGATGTGGCATGAGAAAACAGAGAGCAGGGACAACATGCAGGTCACATGGGAACCCAAGCACAGTTGTTTAAATGGCAAACTTTATGCAATTAACCCTTTATTTTACTCCGCGCTTGGGTCCTATTCTCTAGGCATCCTTGGTCATAAAGAAGTTCCAGTCTACATTATTTTGTCCTATTCTGAGATATATCTGAGAATAATTGAAGCAACGAAAGAATATTTTGGAGGCTGACTTACCTGTTCTGCCCATTGCCAACTTCTGAGCAGATAGTTCACCAGAGACACAGCTGATGGTAACGTGGTAAAGCCGTCCGGGAACTAAGTCTTTAAATTGAGTTTCAGTAACCCAAGGCGCTAATGTTTTGGATTCCTTGATGGTCCCTTGGTGAGACAGGGTAATGTTGTAGGAGTCTACATCTCCAGGAGGTTTTTGCCACTTGACTTTTAGAGAAGTCGAACTGCCATCATTTGTCACCTTCAGATTTGAGACTTCCATAGGAGCTAATCAGCAATGAATGAAAAAGAGATTTTACTCCTCATCTCTTGCCCTCCCTATGGCCACATTTTGACCTAAACTTTAATGCCTGCAGGACATACTCTTTGATCACAAGAAAATCACTTGAGAGACAAAATGATACTGGAAATCCAAGAAAGACCATGCTACGGCTAAAACACTATCTTGCCGTCAGGAGCCTGAATTCTGGCTGGAACTTGGCAAGCTGCCCGCAGGATACTGGACAGTTCTCTATCAGTCTCTCTGTGCCTCATTGCTCCCTGGCAAATAAAGCTTGGTTAGAAGATTTTCTGTGTTCCTTTGCAGCTGTGGGATTCTTTAGATAGAATTCACAGAGAGGGGCTGGAGAGGTGGTTCAGAGGTTAAGAGCACTGATTGCTCTTCCAGAGGTCCTGAGTTCAATTCCCAGCAACCACATGGTGGCTCACAACCATCTGCAATGAGATCTGGCGCCCTCTTCTGTATACATAATAAATAAATCTTTAAAAATAATAAGACGTCATTTAAAAAAAAAAGAATTCACAGAGAGGTCTGCCATCTACTTTATTTCTTTGTGAACGTGTTTGTGTGTTTCTATATTTAGTAATATCAAGTACACACTAAATAGGTTGATTAGTTGGTAGTTGTAAAAATTTGTATGCTAAAATACATTTTAAAAGGTTTGTGTGTGTGTGTGTGTGTGTGTGTGTTTGTGTGTGTGTGTGCGTGTGTGAATATATGTCACATGTGTCCAAGTGCTACAGAATCTAGATGAGACCATTAAATCGAAGGAGCTGGAGTTACAGGCAGTTGTGAGCTGCCCAATGGGGGTGCTAGAAACTAAACTCTGGAAGTGCAGGAAGTACTCTTAACAGCTGAGCCATCTCTCAAACCCACTAAAATACTCTTTAAATTAAGTCACGATGAAGAGCTCTGTTACTCTTTCACCAAAGGAAAACTCATGACAAGAAATAAGATGTGATGAATATTTTTCCTGCCTCTTATGCATGCTGTAACTGTGCCTAATGGCATAATATAAATTAATGCAGTTTCACTAAAAGAGTGATTGTAGCATAGTGACTTTGCACACTATGCTCAGAAATGTAATTTGTTTCTTCTCTCTTTCTCTCAGACTGCCTTTGTCTCTTTATGTGTCACTCTCTGTTTCTGTCTCTGTCTTTCTCTCCCTCTCTCCAGTCCAGGATGGCCTAGAACTTGCTTTATAATCAAGGCTGTCCTCAAACTTGTGGTCCTCCTGCCTCAGCTTTCTGAGTGCTGGGATTGCAGGCGTACATCTGGCTGTATTTGCTCTTGATATTCACAAACATCTCTTAAGACATCTTGTGCACTTTTCTTTGGAGTGTGTTAGAAAAGATATTCGAATATGTAGGAGTCCCCAGTATCTTTTTCCTCAGCCTCCTATAGTTCCAGATACTCTCCCTACTAGAGCCATTTCAAAGGTATTCCCTATCTTACAATTTATTTTAAAATGAGATAACTCACAAAGAGAAGAAGTTTGTCAACACGTTACACTACTTAGGATCATTCAAATAAGTTCCATGAGAACTCTGGCACTGTCTATCTTCAATGGTACTAACCTGCAGTGCTCGACATATACCTAACACTCAGTAAATATTGGCTACATGAGTCAGTGAATGAACAATTCATTAATAAGTAGCACCAATTGGTTTTTTTCGGTGAAGGTGGGGGTATGCGACTGGGTCCCACATCATGTTTTCTTGGGTAGAGAGTTTTGGAAATGACTGTCATCCAAGGGTGTGTCTCCATACACCCCCAACTCACTGTGGGTGATCACAAAGATAAGAGATGCCTATTTAAGAGTCAGAAGCAGGAAGCCTTAGGCATATATTAAATGGAGAAATTTGAACCATATTAACAACTAACTTTGTCTGCTTCAAAATGCTGCCAGGGGCAAGCTTCAACTTTTATTCTAAAGAGAATCATTTTTCTTCAATAAAGTGGATGTATGTTAAAGTCTTTCTATAACTCATATGAATTTCAACTTGTCCTATATTACCATTACCCAAATAACAAACCCTATTTAAACTCAATCTGAGCTTTGCTCTTGTTTAGCTGAAGAAGAGGCACTTACTCGTCCTTACTAGTTTCCACCTATAGTTTTGTAGTCCTGAGGCCATGGTGATAATAGTGAGGTTGTAGAGGTGTCCAGGGGTCAGTCCATGAAAGGTAGAAGAAGTTTCACGCTTGTCCGCATTCCTGTCTTGAACTAAGGTCCCTTTATCCATGAGCATCAGCCTGTACTGTTCCACATTCCCGGAACCACGAGACCAGGAAATTAGGAGAGAGTTAGAGTTGGGGGCAATGCCAATATCTTTCACTGGAGATGGCACTAGTGAGATAAAAACACATATCCACAAGGTCATTCATAAGCCCCTTGTAGAAGACATAGATATAGTTCTTTAATTTACATATTTATTTATACTTCTCTTTATATTTTAACTTGTATCATAGCAATAATTAGAAATGGCACTTGAGAGTTAACGGGAACCTTCATTACCACCTTTATTAAGTCCACAGGCTTTAAAGGCTAAAGGGACATCATACATTGCCTGCTTTATCTTCTCTGCTTTATAGAGATTAAGGTAGGTGTGGCCAATGCAGTGTTCTGTTGCCAATGACAACAAATAGGGGAGATAAAGGAACAAACTGTAGGAGATGAAAATGGAAAGAGAAAGTGAGAGGAGAGGCCTGTAGGGAGTATCTATTTTAAATAAGAGAAAACTCTGTTTTCAGAGAAATCTCGTAACTTGTTCAAAATCACCTTGCCAAGTAGCAGCACATTGACACACCCTATGCTCAGTCCAGTCTCCTCCCCATTATAACCTCCTTTTAAAAGGTTATTCACTTTATTCACTTACGATGGGTGGCACAGTCCCATTTCCTTTGATAACATATCATTTTGAAAGTGCCATAGAGGGCTGGGGAGTGTTTGCCTAGCATGCAGGGGTCTCTAGGGTTTCATCTCCAGCATCACCAAAAAGAAGAAAAAGAAAAACAAGATATCATAGACTAATTACCACAGACAATACAGATCTTACCTGTTGACCCATTGGTATACACGGGAAAGGAACGTTTTTCTCCAGAAATAGCCATGATGGCGATTCTGTAATTATTACCAGCAGTGAGGTTCAAAAAAGTGTGTTGGCTCCATGTGGTACTTTCTTGAACTTGGACCTCTTGTATCTTTTGATTGTTTTCATCAAACAGTTGCACCTCATACCAGGTGACTTTGCCAGAAGAAGGGGTCCACCGCACCTGCAGGGTGGTTGAAGTTGTCTTCTCAGGGCTGACTTCAAACCTGGCAGGAGGCAGGGGATCTGCAAGGCAAACACCATCAAAGAGAAGGCAGCATGAGGGCTTTGACAGTAACTGTTTATTCTGCTGCAGCCCAGGTTCATGTTCTTTAAAAATTTAAAGAATCTGCTACCTGGGGGAAAAATCCGGCATGTTGCTATGCTTGCAAACCCACTGTTCCATTTTTCAAAGACACAGCTTCCTTCCCTATTAATGACATGAACTCCTATTTGATAAGTCTTACAGCTCCCTTCCCTACTAGTGATGTGAACTCCTATTTGATAAGTCTTTTCCTTAAGGTAGGTCTGACCTTGAAATCTCAATCAGTGTTTTCTTTGACTTGTAAGTTCAGCATGTTTTTTAGACATTGACAAGCCTATAGCCTGTGCTTGATTAAACATCAATGATCTAACCAGGAAATACAAACTACTAAGAGATAATAAGAGTCTGAAATTTGTACTCAGACTCTTCCTGGGTTGTGGATTCTTGGTGTCACTTACATACATAAGTTTGGGTAGCTTTTAGCTATTAGATAATCACAAAAGACACAGATTTGATATTGATTCTAAAATAGAGTTGCTTACCAAAATCAGTGCTCTCAATAGCTGGGATTACCAATATCCTTAGATTTTTAAAATCTTCGTTCTGGAGCATGCTGGAGTTGCCAGGGACCCTAGAGCTAGTGGGATTGACAGTGTTTTGCACCTAACAATTCATTTCATTTCTCAAAGTGAGGGTCAGTTTGGGGAGCATGGCTCTGCCTGTGCTGAATCTTCACCATTGAACTTGTATCAGGATGGTATCACCAGATTGGGAGCTCAGTTCATAGCATTTCATGAGCAGCTATTCACTAGGTACAGTAAGGAGTCAAATATATGTATTAGGCTGTCCCTACTTTGCATGCAGAGGCCAGAACCATTGAGAAACATCCACATGAAAAAGATTAGCAATCCTGCATAGTTCTTGGCCCTGAAAGTCAGAAAGGGATAGTGGGGAGCAATTTATAAGTCAGGCCATTTGTTTGAGTGGCATAGCTCTACAGACCTCAGCTTTATCCACCTCCTGGTGGGCTGCATTTTGTTCCTGACATCAAGAATTATAGACGTAATAATAATGAGTGCAATTTAAAGATGATGCCTGTTTGCTATTAACACAACTCCAACAAGTAAGCTAACCTCATTCTATATTCAAATGGCATTTGTGGCGAGATGGTTCAAAATGGGTGAACAAGGTATCATATGTGTAATACAGCTTACGAAATCCCATACCTTCATGTTTTATGTTATTGTTTATAGGAATTCATCATTCAGTAAAAATTAAATATGCCACTGATATACCAATAATTATTAAAAATACAAAGAATAGTTGACAAGCAAATTAAGGCAGAATCTCAGAGAGAGCGCCCAGAGTACAGGTGAGCTTTGAAAACAAGCATACTGTGTTTTCCACCCTGGTGTTCACCCAAAGGGTCTAGGTTAACACTCGCTGACCTTGAATCTGGCTCTATGGCTTGGTGGTTCTATTCTTGGGCAATCTGTACTGTTCAAGGTCAGCTGTCAGTATGGTTCCTATTACCCACTGATAATCTCTCACAGAACCGTTGACACAGAGTCCTGGAGAGCATGGGCTTTGGGATTAGATAGAGCTGTATTCAGATCTTGGCTCTATTGCATACCATTTTTGTGACACTGTGAGTGAGTGGTACTCCATCAAAACTTCTATCTTCCTACTTGTCTGGAGTGTAATAATAATAATAATGATAATAATAGTGATAATAATGACAAATACCAGAGTTCCAAGTAGTTTTGAGAGCAAATCAGATGGAGATTTTACCCAGAGGTAATGGGTACTTAATACAAAATCTTATTTCTGTCTCATTTTTCAAAGAAATAAATGTTTTCTTCTGAATCACTGATAACAAAAAGGCAAAAGGAAAACAAAAAATTTTACAAACTAAACTGATAATATCTTCAATTGCTTTTGTTATTTAAAAAAAGTCTTGGTAAAATCTTGGAATTAATTTTCTAACTTAAGTTAAAATAACTTCCCAAGATAATTTTTAGTCATAGTTGTTGTTTTTTTTTTAATTGAAAAGCTAGAGTTTTTTTGGGGGGGATGGTAGGGGTAATGTTATTTAAATTTTCTCACACAGCAGATACCCTATTAAAAAGAAAGAAGTAATTTCTCCTTATACAAGGTGTATAGTTGCTGGACAAGAATAAGGTATCCAACATCATGAGATTCTACCAGCCAGCAAGCCTCAAGAACAACAGTGGGACCAAGCAGAAGTATTCT
>LZPO01008134.1:126423-136851 GCA_001675575.1 Neotoma lepida | reverse complement strand
TTTCCCGGAACTCACTCGGTAGTCCAGGCTGGCTTCGAACTCACAGAGATCCGCCTGCCTCTGCCTCCCGAGTGCTGGGATTAAAGGCGTGCGCCACCACCGCCCGGCAAGCAGAAGTATTCTTGCTGAAGTAGCATTTTAAGGACAAGGGTGACAGGGATAATTTCCCTCAGTGCCAGTTCCAAAGAGATAAATCTTGCCATCTATGCCTACTACCAAGCCAGATGAAGGTTAAAGAAAACGTTATGCCTGGTATAATCTCACTATACATAATCTGCAAAATAGGAGCTGTACAAAAAAAAAAAAATTTAAGGTTGCGTTTTAAGGTTGAGTTTTAAGGTTGCGTGCCTAGAGGTTGAACTTCAGAAATGCGGACTTCATCTAATCTCCCTGAGCCAGAAAACAAAACAGTCAATCCTTTGTACATCCGGCAGAACAAAGAAACAATGAAGCTGGGAAGTGCCTGGGCTGGAAGAACCTGCCTGGAAACAAACACTTAAAACCCCAATTACACTGCGATAAAGCCCCGCGCTGGCAGTGGTCCACGGCTGCTCTGCATGCTGTAGAAGCTAAAGGGTTTGGAGAATTCTTTTTAATCTAAGCCCAATGAAAACTTCACTGTATTAAAAACATTTTCGATTTCATAGGAGATATAAATCATACGCTTCTATTTGGGGTGCAAGCTTCTTTGATGTCTATCAGTGTGTATGGTATGTTTGCATGGGTACGCATGTGAGTGTGTGTGTGAGTACTGGTACACAGGTATGCCATGGCGTGGATGCAGAGGTTAGATCACAGCCCTGGGTGCCCTTGTATTCCACTTTATTGGAGACAGGCTTTCTTTGTGGCTGTCACTACACACCAGAGGCTGACAGGCCCATGAGCATCCTGGGATATTAGCCTTTCTCTATTTCCCAACTTGCCCTGGGAGCATTGGGGTTATAGACATGTGTTACCATGCCTGTGTTTGTGTGGGTTCTGGGGATTCCAAACCAGGTCCTCATATTTGCACGGAAAGCACTTAACCCACTGAGCCATCTCCCATCCCCAAATTTCATATGTATGTATGTATGTATGTATATATGTATGTATGTATGTTGTGGGAAGGATTTTAATACTGTTTGACAATTCAGCTAAATAACCACCAATCTGTTTTTTCTCTTCTCAAGAAAAGACAAAGCTTGGCAAAATTCCTAAGCCAAAATGAATTATGTTTTCCTTTAAAAAAGAAAAAAAAAAGTCGCTTGGAAAAGAGAAAATTATATTTCTAATGCAAATAATATTTAATTCCTATAATTCTTATCAGTGAGGTTACTAAAAAACATTAGTGTTTATTGATAAAAAGATGTCTAGCCTTGGTATTGGAAATGATTGAATTTATTTTAGAAATAAAGTTAAACCCAGAAGAGTGCAGCCAACCTATGCATTGGTGTCAACAGCTATCTGGGACCTACATTATATTTGCGTAGGACACCATGATTTTCAATGAGCCTTCTCTGCTTAGGGAAGCTTAGACACAGTGAATTAGGCACCAGGAGGTACAGCCAAATCTCTGACACCTGGTGCAAACTGTGTGTTCCTCCCAGCATGGGAAATACTGCCCTGAATTGCATATTCAGTGTAACCATCACCAAATAGATGTTTCGTGGAAATGATGGGCATGTCTATAGAACTCCTCAGTTGATAGCTGAGTAACTCAACGTGAGTAACAGCATCGGGGACACCTCTGTCTAATTCTAGGCACACAGAAGTCCCCTTGAACTACTGACTTATTTATCATTTTAGGAAGCCAAGTGGGAGTTTGTTAAGCAGTGGTTGTAGCAGAGTTGAGCATGTGAGCTTTAAGAGTGTGGGCAAGAGACACATAGAACAGCAGCCAGAATCATGCCCTAGAGTGGACGTTGGCTTCTCAAGGGAGTCACCCCACTGAGTTTTGAAGTGTTTTCCTTCTCTGTCCCTTTCCCTGGTTGTTTTAGTATATTTACCCGAGGTCCTATCACTTTGTGCTGGATTACTGTGAGAGACGTTTAGGTGTTTTCCTTATGTCATGTCTTTCCTCCACCAATTTATCCTATGTGTGCCTCTCCTAGCTTCCATCCTCGCCCCATTGAAGCAGCAAGAACTTCATTAGCATCCACTTTAAGGCAGAGCCCAAGCTTCTTCACAGGCACTCAAGGCTTTCCTAGTACTAGATAGTACCCTTCTTTCTAATTGTATCTTTCTTTAGTGTCTCATTGAAGCCCAGGAGACCTCTGGGCACCCAGAGCCAAGTTCTGGTAGCTTTACAGAAACCAGGATAGTTATCATTCTTAGTTGAAAGCAGGTGGGTAACAAGCTTGATTGACTGCAAGCTACGTTGACTTGGCATTTTATATAAACTGGAATGGACGTCAATGATTCAAATAAAATAATCAGAGGGTTTTTTTTTTCATGGAAATTATGTGGGGGATGGAATAATAATTTCAAATAATTCCTGCTACATGCTTTTGAAAATGAGGAGAAAATTAGCACAGGAAAGGAATTTCCCACAGTCTCCAGGACGTTCAATACATCTCTTGTGGAAAGAATTTCCTTTGTTGTTACTGCTGTTTGACTATAATCCAGCAGTTCTCCACCTGTGGGTCGTGACCTCTTTGGGAGAGGGGTGTGTGTTGAAAGATTCTTTCACAGGGGCCGCCTAAGACCATCAGAAAACACAGACATTTGAGTTACTATTCACAACAGGAGCAAAATTACACTTATGAAAATAACAGTAGAAAATAATCTTATGGTTGGAGGTCACCACAACATGAGGAACTGTATTAAAGGGTCGCAGGGTTAGGAAGGATGAGTTATAGTCAGTTTTCTTGCTCACTTTAAGGATGATGCAATATGTTATGCTAATGTGGAATATACGATATTATTGTGCCAATACATCAGGTTGCTCTACATTAGATTTACAGTTCATGTGAACTTGAGCCACAAGGAAACTGTACACCTCTAACAACCTTGAAGGAAGTTGCAACATTTTTGATAATCATTTGCCACATTGTTAACTGGCAGACTGCCGTATTATTTTGCAGATCATAATATCAAATACTAAATATTCATTAAGTGCTGGTCAAGGCTAGCAGTCTGTGAATCCAAGGCATACGTGAGAGGAATAAACAGAATAAAGATGAATTATCAAGGTGGTTAACTTTGGCATCACACATAGACAGGTACATCCCAAAGCTGGCATTTATCACAAGGACGGTTATAGGCAAAGTACTTTCTTTCCTTCATCCTCAGTTCCTCATCTTTTTTTTTTTTTTTTTTTTTTTTTTTGGTTTTTTGAGACAGGGTTTCTCTGTGTAGCTTTGGCACCTTTCCTGGAACTCACTCGGTAGCCCAGGTGAGTTCAAACTCACAGAGATCCACTTGCCTCTGCCTCCCGAGTGCTGGGATTAAAGGCGTGCGCCACCACTGCCCGGCTCAGTTCCTCATCTTAACTTGAACTAGCAATATGTATTTTTCAGAGTTGTGGTAAGGGGCTATGCAGACGAGGACTTAAGGGTAGCCCTGGCACATGGGGGATACTTCATAGACTGTGGTTGGTGTGAGACCTGCTGCATATATTGTGCTCCATACATTTTCCCTTATTTGAAATGCTTGGAACAAACATATCTCAGATTTGGAGTTTTTTTGATTTTTGAAATATTTCCATACACATAATGGATATTGTGAGGATTGAACCCAAGTCTAAACACAACATTTGCATGTTTCATTACATCTTATGCATGTAACGTAAAAGTAATTTTAAATACTTCAAAAAATTCATGCAGAAAAGAGAGTTCCATGGTGTGGAATTTTCCACTTGTGACATCATGTCAGTACTCAAAATGTTTCAGATTTTTGAGGTCTTCAGATGTTTGGATAAAGATACTTGATCTATACAATAATAAAGGAAATTTCAATGCTAAAATTGAAAAGCAGAGAGGAATATCCAAGACCGTGGGCTTCAGCTGTATGCTTCATGAAGGAGACAAAACTCCAGCAAATTCAGAAGGGTGAATAGGACTCGAAAACCAGAATAAAGATGGCAACTGCAAAGTGAGAAATTAGTTTAATCTAAAGCACTGAAGAGTTCACTTCTACAGAACTACAGAACCCTGTCATCACTGAGAGCATTCCTACAGCCTACAGGGCCTGCATCCCATTCCCATAGTGTCCTTTAGTACTTCCTGTCCCCAGCTCATTGTCACCAACACCATGGTCTCCTCAGTGTTATCTAAAGTGCTGCTTGGGTGCAGTGTAAAGAGAAGTTCTCCAACCACAGCTCCTGATAGGATTGCTGTTCCAAAGCTTCGTACGTAAGTAGAAATGTGTGCGCTATCATGTGATGTATGCTTCTACACCTGGACAGCTAAACAGTAAGGACATGATTTTTTTTTTTTTGTTGGTGTTGGGTAAGTTAACTATATTGTTGTTATGTGGTTCTTTTAATCAGACATAATAAAGATGCAAATTGGAATATTTATAAATCAAATGAGATCACTGGGATTTGGATTGTTCAAAATGATACACAGTGGGACAAGGTTATACAAACAAAGTTGACCATAAAGTGGTGATTTATCAAAGGCAGGTAATAGGTACATGCTATTTCATTATACTATTATTTTGACTTTCTTCTTTTAAAAAAATGAAAGGCATGTATTTTACATGTACGAGTGTTAGTGTGAGTGTCTGTGCACTGTGTATGTGCTTAGTGCTGTAGAGGTCAGAAGAAGGCGCTGGATCTCCTGGAACTGGAGTCACGGACAGTTGTGAGTCACCATATGGGTTCTGGGAATTGAACCCTGGTCCTCTGAAAGAACCACAAGGGCTCTTAACTGTTGAGCCATCTCTTTTTTACTTTCTTATGTGTTTGATATGTTCAGTGTCTCCCTCCATATTGAAGGAAGCAAACAACAACATTCAAAACAAAAATCCCTGAAAACCTGTCGTGCTCACTTCAGTTGCACACGACACATTTAGTGGTAGATCTGCGCCTTAATTTCTGTATATTCATATACACACTGTGCTTGGTTTCTCCTATGGGGAAAAAAGTGGCCAACACTGTCTTTACCTTTTCTGTAGGAACTCTAGCAAAATTGTCATATGAAAAAGGAAGGCAAAACACTTTTTTCTGTTCTTTTCTGTATTTCCTTTTCTCCTTAAAAGTTGATTTGAAAGGTAACAGAACATCATGTAGCAATTTGAAGGAACTAATATCAGCTTAAAAATAATATCCATTCTGTACAACAATGGTAAGAATATTGAGATGGATAGAGCAGAGATCAAGTTCCAGCACTGTCGTGAATGAGCTAGGTGGATTTGTGAAAATTCCGAGGAAGATGAAGGCCACATCCAAGCTGGAAGTATAGTAGATTTACTTCATGAAGAATGTGACAAATTATTCCAATTTGATAATTAAAATCTCCTAACAACCCTATGAAGTAGGTATTATCATTTTCCCATCCCCACTATATAGATTAATAAGTGGCTTGGAGGCAAAGGGCAACTTTCTCTGAACACCCTGGCCAATGAACAGTGGAGACACCTGAATTCATCTCTGAATCATTATGCGAACTCTCCTTTCAAATGTCCACTCCACAGAGTCTCCATGACATAGAGTCAGACAGACACCTGAGAGGCTGAGGAGGGAGAACTGTCACGAGTTTGAGTGTAGCATGGGGGGGACATAGGGAGACCTTGCCTCAAAACAGAAAAGAAACCAAAACCAAAACCCAAAAGTAATATATATATCATATATCATAAATATCTATTTTGTTGATATAAACATATAATATATAATATTTAATAAATATCTATTATGTTGAATATATAGTAATATGCTTTCATGTACTAAATATGGAAGGTTTTATAGCATAAAAACACACCAAAAAAATCTTTCTTCCTGGAAATCACAATCAATAGTCCCAGGCATTATAGATTTAACCACACATCAGAAGGCATGGTCCCCAACTATTACTATTAATGAATGATAGGAAAGAAAGGTCAATGGCTCCCAAGTTGCAGTGTGCTTTGATGCACTTTGGTTGCCCCAGCTCAATTATTTCTAAGTTCAGTTTCATTTCACATAGCATAGAAGCCAGAAACGTTTTCATATCAATCTCTGTAGAATTTGTTGATGAGAGAAAGTTACAGATAGTTTTCAGAAATGATGGCTTATATTTAAAGTTATTGTTAACTTGTAGGTTGAAGCTGCAAGCCCCAATATTCCAAGAATGAGGTTGTATTTGAGAGGTGGAGGTCTTTAAAGAGGTGAGTAAGTTGAACTGTGGTCATTAGGTTGGGCCCTGATCTAATATGACTAGTGTCCTTTCGAGAAAAGCAGAGAGGAAGGGCACAGCCTTGCTTGGATGGACAGATCTGTCCACACTGAGGAAGTCGCCATGTGCAAGACAAAGAGAGAGGCCTATAAAGACAGAAAAACTGCAGACATTTGACCTTGGAATCTTAGCCTCGAGGATTGAAGGAAAATCAATTTTGTGTTTAGACTACCCAAGTTTTGGTATGGCAGCCTTAGTCAATCCAGTACAATAACATTTTGGAATGGAAATAATAGCTAATGCAGTATTTTGATAATTAAAGTGCTTAAATGGTTTTCATATAGATTAAGAAATTTGGGGTTGGAGAGATGGCTCAGTGGTTAAGAACACTGGCTGCTCTTCCAGAAGACCCAGGTTCAATTCCCAGCACCCACATGACAGCTCACAACTGTCTACGACTCCAGTTCCAGGGGATCCAACACCTTCACACAGACACAAACACCAATGCACGTAACAATAAAAAATAAATATTAAATAAAAAGAAATTCA
Source organism: Neotoma lepida (assembly GCA_001675575.1). Taxonomy (NCBI): domain Eukaryota; kingdom Metazoa; phylum Chordata; class Mammalia; order Rodentia; family Cricetidae; genus Neotoma; species Neotoma lepida. The sequence continues at coordinate 130,009 of LZPO01008134.1, read as the reverse complement.
CCATGTTAAGATAATTAAAATCATTTGAGGTTGGGGATGTTTGGACATTTTTTTCTAGGAAGATTAATAAGTCGCTGAGATTAACAAGAAGTCAAATGCCTGTGAATATTTATCCCCAGGTAACGTTCCCACCTCGAGTTCACTGGGCTCAAGGAGATGAGATAATGGGTCAGAAACTGAACACTACCTCAGACAACTTTTCAACACCAAAAGTGACAGGTCATGTTCACAGGAAGAACATCAGTGTGACCTGATGAGGATTTGACCTTCGTACGTGCTCTTTCTCCTGAAAACCCTAATCGGGAGCCCCAGGCTAAACCTAAGAAAAGCATCAGCCTTGGGCTACAGAGCAAAACCTACAGCTAGCTCTCTCTCTCTCTCTCTCTCTCTCTCTTGCTGTGTGGTATTAAATACTCAAAGCTGTCTGGATTATCAGCAACAAGGAATGTCATGTGAGATACCAAATAGGAACCTGGGGCAGAGAAGGGAGATGGGCTAAAAAACCAAAAAATACGAAGAAAGCGTATCTCCATTGTGGGTTAATTATGCTAATAGTGGCTCATTCACTGCAACAAACACAGTAAAAACAGGGAAATTTGAGGTATCTGAGTGCTAGGTCATAACTTTTCTGTAAATCTGAAACTGACCTAAAAATACAGCTATTTTTGTTTGGTTTGTTTGTTTGTTTGAGGCAGTGTCTCCCTATGTAGCTCTGACTGGCTTGGAACTCAATATGTAGACCAAGTTAGCCTCAAACTCAGAGATCCAGAGGCCTCTGCTTCCTGAGTTCTGGGATTAAAGATGTGCCCAGTGAACTTTGCATTTTTAGTGCTGCTGAAATGGACTATAATTTTCACAAATCCTACAGAAGCCAAACAGGACCTAGGCATCCCCGAGGCTACCACTTTGCAAATGCTGTTTTAGACTCTGAAGTTACAGTCCCTGAAGCATGCCCACGTATTCAACACTGGGTATGGCTATTGTATTATTTCCTGGTAAATTCACAACTGCACAACTTGACATTCATAACATTCTTGTTGCATTGCAGTTAATGACCAGATAAACTTGAGAATAGTCCTCTGTCTTCTCTGTGATTATAACAGCCTGTACTCAGGAGGCAGGACAAAGTCCCCATTCAGGAAAGATGTGTAAGGCTGTGTGGCCATTGTCAACATAACCTCTCATGCCTGCTCTAGACTCCAAGTGCAGAGACCATTTATTTATTTATTTATTTATTTATTTATTTATTTATTTATTTATTTATTTATTTTGTACTATGATTTTATACGCTCATCCATCTCTCTCTGGCGTTGTTCCCTTTGCTTATCCCACACAGTGAATACTTGCTAAATTTGAATCCACATTTTCCAAATCTCATTTGAAATCTGGAATGGATGCTTACTGTTGCTGAAATACAACTTATTTAATTTTTTCTTAAAGTCCATCCAGGTCTACATAAAACAAAATAATTCGCTATTTTAGATTATCAGTAAAACCCATCACCAAAACTCATACTAGATCATGCAAGCAACAGTCTGATCTTCATTCATGAGTAGGTCTTGCTTTTGTTCAAATTTATTCTAGACCAATAAGATTGGTAAAAGGCAGCAAAGAAAGAACTCACATTTGGAATGANGTCTTTTTTTTTTAAAGCTTTGTCTGAGTTGGTATTATATTAGTTGGCATTGTTTTACTAGAATATGATTTATGGACCTCATCACTAAGGCTTAGCAATCAATACTGAGGAATAGTAGTTCTTTTTTCTTAACAAAATGAAAACTTACATTTAAAATTTAGAAAGCACTACATATAAATGAATGTATAAGTAAACAACTAAAAATCCTCCCCTAAAACAATATTTTAAAATCTTTAATTCAAATTTTTATATTTAAACGGAATCTTTATTTTAAAGACCTGGAGAGTTCTGAGAAGGATTACACCGGCATACAAATAAGGGTGGGGCACCATCTGTGATTTTCATCACCCATATTTATCCTGAGGCTCAGGAAATGTATGGTGAAAACTACATCCTTAGGAAAAATAATGAGTCTAAGGCATAGCTCAGTGGAACATACTAGCTCAGCCTAGTATGGAGTAAGCACTGGGTTCTGTCCTTAGCATGGCAGAACACATAGAAGCCTTTTATTCAATATCGTCCATATGATGTGAATATTTCTTATGTTTCACCAAACACCTCTGGACTTAAAGTATCTCCCTGTGTAACAACTTGAGGTTTGTTTTATTCTACTAACANCTACAGAGAATCTTATCTCGTGATCTTTTTTTTTCCAAAAATCATTGGGTTGAATAACTGTCTCTGAGCTCCTTAAGGCTTATGTTTTCCCTAAAAGCCTCTGAAAATGCAGCTACTTTAAAAAATTGCTCTGCCCCACTAAACACACACGCTGTTGGTGCGACCCTTTCCAGTGCAATTGTCACATCTGGATGTTCTAGGTTCAACACTCTATGGTTGTAGTAATGTGAGTATTCACAGAACCATCTTCAACTTCCAAGAAACTGACAATGTAANGAGTGGAAATCCAGCTGTTTCCACTCCTGGGAGAACCTCTAATTCTGTAGTTGATTTTACTCTCTCTCTTTGATTCCGTACAAATACAGCATATTCTTAACAAGTTGTTTGTCTTTTCAAATTAAGTTTCCTTCAGCTCGTAAGAGTCACCTCTATGTTTCATCTGTAGTAAGTCGAATGATGTAAGTGGGCATTGTGACTTGGGGAAAAAAACTATGAAAGGATTAATATTTCATTAATATTTCAGGGGCTCAGTGAGATTTTCTGACCCTGCTCGCACTTCCCGTCAGACAGGTGGCCTTCAAAGAGCTATGGCCAAGGAAATCATCCTTGTACTGGTAGAAATGGGAAAGAATCATAAAGATAACTCATTTCTCTATCTAACTTTCAGAACTTTTCTCTTTGATTTAAACTTCTGGTTGAAGGAATTCTTCATCGTTGTATGAACAGAGATGGCAGAGACTAAGGAACTAGAGGATTTGCAGCACCCTCACAGGCTAAGGCTCCAGTGAGGTAAATGCCTGTGGTAGCCTCTGCAGGTGGGAAGAGCTTGGGCCTGAAGCACNATCCAGCCTCTCATTTCACAGGTAAGGGAATGGAGGTAAGAGAGACAGACTTAGCATCTACACATGGAAAGAGATGCTGGGAAACTATGGTTCAAAATTCACAGTGGCCAAAGAATGTTCCCTACTGTTATATACCTCAAGAAACATAAAATCATTTTGCACCCTCACTTCAAGGGACTTTTCCGACTTTCCCTATGAATAGTACTATTTTATTCCTGAAGATTTTTATGTCCTATAAACATATCCTATATCACATCCTATAAACATAACCAAGCATATCCTTAATCATTACAACTCCATTATTTATTACCAAAACATTTACTTAAGATGATTCTGATGTGTGGCAATTTAATGTGATGGAAGCTCAAACCACATCAATTTAAAGAACTCCCTCTGCCCCTTCCTCCCCTTCCAGGGGCTGTTTAGTCAACTCCAAGAGTCAAGCAAGCTGCTCTGACCAGGTCTCAGCTGAATAGTACTCCTGGTCCAA
>LZPO01008134.1:102145-116529 GCA_001675575.1 Neotoma lepida | reverse complement strand
TGTGTCAACTAAAACCAACCACAGGATAGCAAGTACTTTTCTGTTCTTCATTGTATTGCCTCAATAAAAAATTGTGGTAAAAACAACACAATTTTAACCTGCAGCAACTATCACGTGTTTCAAAGGAGAAGCACTAAAATAGAAGAAAGCATAATTTTGATGAGCAGTTATTTTTAAAAACCTCATGACCATCCTGTTCTGTATTTAGAGATACAGTTTGGAGTACTTAAAGAAATCTTTCTAGATAAACTTCCTAGATCACGAGTCTCCAGGAAATAACAAAAACATTTGGAGGCCAGTTTTAGGGATTGAAAGAGAAGGCATGTACTACATGCACAGTGCCATTCCCAGCTCAGGGCTAGAAATGTTAGGATCTATAACTGTTAATAGTAAAATAATATTCTACAAGGAACACTAAGATAAACCACGGGAACTGATTACTAAAGAATAACAGAGTCCACAGATGAGAATATCTTGCTAAGAACATCCAAATGACAATAAATTCACACTGCATTCTATCCTGTATCCAAACAAAGCTGTTCAGTAGATCAGNGTGAGAGGCATTTAACAGCTACTCAGACTGGTGGCCATGCCGCGGATTTTCTACATCCTGGAAGGGAGGAGGAGGGAATTGTTATCAGTAGGCTACTCAACACATCTTTAAGGGTTTAAGGTGTCTTAGGGTTTCTCTTGCTGTGATGAAACACCATGACCAAAAAGCAAGTTGGGGAGGAAAGGGTTTATTCGGTTTACACTTCCACATTTGCTGTTCGCCACTGAAGGGAGGGAGTTAGGACAGAAACTCAAACAGGGCAGGAACCTGGAGGCAAAAGCTGATGCAGAGGCCATGGCGGGGTGCTGCTTATTGGCTTGCTTCTCCTGGCTTGCTCAGCCTGCTTCCTTATAGAACCCATGACCATGGGGCCATCCCCATTGATCACTCATTGAGAAAATGCCTTACAGCTGGATCTCACGGAAGCAGTTCCTCAACTGAGGCTTCTTCCTCTCTGATGACTCTTGATTGTGTCAAGTTGACATGCAAAACTAGCCAGTACACTCAGTATTTATTTTCTACACTAATTTCTTATCCTTTTCTTGTTCCTCTTTTTTCTTTTTAAATTTTAAATCTGGGAAGAAATAGACTTTGGGTAGCTTTCATTCTAGCACTGTAGCAATAGGTAGTCATATGATTTACAAACAGCAGTGACTCTAAGAGAATCACTTCCTCAAGCTCCAGGCTTCTACTGCAACTTCACCAACACCACAGCTGCCACCACCCACCCCAAGAGATGAATCTGCTCACAGGTAAGGCAAGTCAGGGTAGCGATGCTTCCCACAGGGCAGTCAGTGTGTGCATGGCTTCTAGGTAGAAAGGCTTCAGGAGCTAGACTGTGATGCTCAGAAAATATATTCACCCAATCCTTGACAGTAGATAAATAAAACTTGGTATAAATCGCTCTTGCAGAGGTCTTGATAGTTCTGTTCTATCACCCATATGATGGTTCACAACCATTGGTAACTCTAGTTCCTGGAGATATGACACCCTTTTCAGGCCTCTGGGTACCAGGCAAGCATGTGCACATACACACATGCAAGCAAAACACTCATACATACAAAATAAATAAATGTAAAACAATTAAAAAAAAAGAAAAGCTAAACAAAGCCTTTAGCTTCATTAGAGGCTTAAGATGGGAAACCAACGACATATTTTTAATATTCTGTGGGTCACATTGCTTCCCTATGAGTTCTCTAGATGTCACAAGGGAGAGATGTTGTTCAAATTCTAAAATGGTCTTCTAATGAAAAATCCAGACCAGATATTGGGGTATATGCTGAAAGATCAGAGAGACAAAGGAACAAGCTATCTCTTACCTCTAGGACTTCTCAGCATGAAAAGCTTTCCTCAGCCAAAAGACTTTAGTTCCTGTCTCCTCACACCTTATATACCTTTCTCTGCCCACCCACATCATTTCCTGTCTCAACTTTCCTAGTGCTGGGATTAAAGGTGTGTGACTCCCAAGTATTGGGATTACAGGTGTGTGCCACCACTGCCTGACTCTCTTTCTCTCCTAGACTGAGTCAATCTCATATAGCCCAGGTGGCTTTGAACTCACAGAGATCCAGATGGATCTCTGCCTCTCAAGTGCTAGGATTAAAGATGTGTGCCACCACTGCCTGGCTTCTCTGTTTAATCTAGTGGCTTGTTCTGTTCTCTGATCTTAGCAAATTTATTAGGATACACAATATATGACGACAGAGAGGCTTATAATTTGGTTAACCCAGGTGACCTTTGGCATTTACAACACGATCTTAACATCACTTTAAAAATCAAAATAAGAAGGCAAATACTGAGAAAAATCAGATCTCTTCCTTGTTAAAAAAAAAAGTCTTGATTTTGACTCAAAAAGATCAAAGGATGGCACCACAGGGGTCCTACATTCTGCCTGTTTCTTGGTTATGTCTAATTCAACATAACTTCCTTACCCCACCCTTCTTTCCTGGGTGGGGCAGACTGAGGGAATCTCTGAGACCTCTGAGTGTTGGGCTGACAATGATAAAGGCAGAAGATCAAAGGATCTTATCATGTTTTCCACAAATGTAGTGTTAAAATTATCAGCCCGATTATAAGTCCTTGAAGGAAGGAGCCCTGTTCTTCATTATCTTCTCCATATTCCCAGGTCATGGTGACTGGATCTCCATATATTGACAGAATAAACCTTTACACTCTTCCACTAAACGAGGACTTGGCTAAGAATTTTGTGTAAATCTTACACAAAATAACATTCTCACTCATCTCAGTGCAGAGTTAGAACTCTCAGCACCACAGAGTCTGGTACCTAGCCCCCGAGTCTTAGAGGAAATTGACATCCATGAAGCCCTTGTTCTAGAGGGATAGACACCCTCAACTGGGTGTGAGGGTTAGTGCTTCTCAGTAACCAAGAGACATTCCTGAAATTGCTACTCGTGCCACCAAGATCAGAATCCCCAGCAAAGTATGCACTTGCTGAATTCTGTCCATAGCTTTGCTTTCTTTACCCCTCACATGCCCCGTCTCAGAGAGAGAAGAGCCCACACACAGGAAGCCCACAGGCACACAGCTTGGACTTCTCGCAAGGCTACACGATGGCTTGCTCATTGGCCCAAATCTATGAGGGATCTGAAACAGGAGACACCATAGAAACATGGGTGCCCCTGGCTCCCAAACAGAAGTTTCAGCAGTAGGAAGCGCTCATCTGGACCTAGTGATGGTTCTGCGTGTTGCTGCCAGCTCCCTGCAAGTAAGGGAGGTACAGAAACAGTCATGGCTTCCTTCAGTAACGGCTCTTGGAATTCATAGTATTTCTCCTTTCAGTTACTTTTCTCCATGTTCTACAGTGACTGGGTTTCAAAGCTGTTTGTCTGTGTGTGGAATCGGAGGGTGCAATCGTGGGTAAACTGCGGAGATTTAAAGTACTTAGCACGTCTTCCCAGGGTGTCTATCTTATCTTCATACTTATCACGAGGCTCAGCGCCAGTTCTGAGTTTTGGCTTCACTGACATTTTTTTCTTTTTTTTTTGCAAATTCATCCCATTTCTTTCCTATTGTGCGTGCTAATCTGTCCTCTTCTGCTTCCACCCGGCGGCCCCCAAGCCCAACTTGCTCTCACCCCAGTTCTCAAAGAAGATGCATCTTGTTCTATCTGAATCACTGGCCTAGCTGTAATTCAGTAGCTTCCTGTGAATGCCACCCTCTGAAAGCCCACCCAGTAAACGTCTCCTTGATTTCTTTTTTTTTTAAAAATAATTATTTTGAAATAATTGCACTTTTTCAGGTCAACTGTAACATTTGTACCCCGAGTTTCTAGAATTCTTCTTGAACCTCCTAACTCTCTCTCTCTCTGTCTCTTCTCCCTCTCTCTATAAATATAATAAATTTACCTGAACTATCTCAGAATAGGTGGCGGACATCCTGAATTAAGTTTGCAATCTTAATAAAATCACTAAATTAAGGAACTTCAAAACTAATAAAAAACTTAAACCCACATCATTTCATATTTCAGTTTTGCCAAGGATCCTGGTCATGTCACTTCTAGTTTTCCCTATTTTTTTTTTGTTTGTTTTTTTAGTAGAGGATCCTGCATCCTGCATTGTATTGAATTGCCAAGTCTCTTCATTGCCTTAAGTCTGCAACACCCTGGAGTTTTGTGACATGGACTTTATGACATCGAGTACTTTGAGTGACTCCAGCTGTTTTTCTGTAACGGTCTCCTTCCCTCGTATTTGTCTGATGTTTCCTTGTGACCGTGTTCAGGTTCTGTAGCTCAGCAGCGCTTTCTCTCTGTTTTTGCTTTCTANGGTTTTCCCCAACAAGCTGATTACTCAGTTATCTCCTAACTGATCCCAAACGCAGCTTCATGGTAGAATTGCTGGGGCATTTTCAGGCTGTAAGCTCTGAGTCTCTATGTTAGGCAGTTCTGATTTAGAAGGGTCTGAAGTGGAATCCTATGACTGCAGCTTTACAAGCTGTGTGGATAGCTGCTGGCACACACCTTTAACCTCAGCACTCCAGAGGCAGAGACAGGTGCCTGAGACTCTGAGAGTTTGAGGCCAGCCTGGTCTACAGAGGGAGTCCCAGGACAGCCAGGGCCATGGCCAGAGCTGAGGGTCATGGACTTGCCCTGACATTTGGCACAGTCTGGCTTCTCTGTTGATATCAGTTTCCCTTCCTTGTCTCNGTCTCTCTTCTCACTGCATCAGCCCTTGCTTCCAGTACATGTCATCTTCCCAGAGACACCAGTGTGTCAGAGAAAGGTGGCAATGTCAGCCAAGCATCTCAACACTTACGGCACGTTCCGTGGCTGCATCTTATGTGTGTGTGTGGCTTAATATTGTGACAAATTATCAGTCCAGCCTCTGTATGAAAAAAATGGAAGGCAAGCCAATTATGTGTTACTAAAAGAAAAATGGAATAAAAAGGAATCCTTGAGATTTTAAGGCTGGAGAATTTTAAGGTCAGGTGAATTGTAAACTAGGTTGTGCTATTAGCAGACGGTCATCCATTTTAACCGAAGAACCAAGAAACTGCACTTTGGAATTAGGATTGGATGATCCTGACTATAAGGCAGGGGCTTCAGAAACCCACGTTAATACCACAACGATACTATTTCCTGCTTTTTAAATGTCTTAATACGGGGNCTGGGAAGATGGCCCAGCTGTTCAGAATGTGTTCTGGTCTACCAGAGGACCAGAGTTTGCTTCCATGTTGGGTAGCTCACAGCTGCCCATAACTCCAGCTCCAGGGGGATGAGATGCCGCTGGGGTCTGAGGGCACCCTCATTCACATGCACACACCCCACCCTCCCCACATAATTAATAACAATAAAAACAAGTATTAAAAATAATTGTACCAGTCTCATGGTCTGTGATACTNGATTCTATTCATAACAGACAGTCTAAGCGCCATGTAGGTGCTCTGAGAATGGTTTGTATGGTTGCCTCTAGGCCAAGGGTTCTCAACCTGTGGGTCGAGACCCCATTGGGAGTTGAATGACCCTTTCACAGGGGTCACCTAAGACCATCGGGAAACACAGATATTTACATTATGATTCATAACAGTAGNGAAACTACAGTTATGANGTANCAGCAAAAACAATTTTACAGTTGGGGGTCAGCACAACATGAGGAATTGTATTAAAGGGTCGCAGTGTTAGGAANGTTGAGCACCACTGCTCTATCTAGGCAGCGGGGCTACTGTTGGTCTTTAGCCTGCCTATGTAACAGTGGTGACAGTAATACCTTGCACATGCATACACTGAGTGACCCAGTAAAGGAGGTTGCCTGNGGTTGTAGGGCACTTTCTGCACCAGCCTCCTCACTTATTTGGAGATTCACACTGGGCTGTGATCTCTTTGAAGGCCAAAGGGAAGGAAATGCAGAACACTGTGAAAGCTCAGCCCATAACCACAATGGCTATTCACAAACTGAGGAAATGTTGCTCCTCCTCCCCAGGCCAGCACAAGGGTGGAGTGGGAGAGGAAGCCGGCAGTGAGCCTCTAGGCAAGATTTGTAGATAGTGGTATCAGAACCAGCCNGGAACTTTTATGCAGAGTCAGCACTTCATCCCTTCTGGAGCATTTTTGCAGAATGGGCCAGCTCATCTGGGTAGCTCAAGCCTGGAGTCAGCCAGGGTAGGAACGATAAAACAAAGGCTAAAAGAAGCCAACATGACTAAATGCTCACTTATGTATGGCTAGGGTACCAAGGTGATTCCTTTAATCAGATCTTTACTCTCAACCTTGTGAGGTAGATGAATGCCCATCGTGACCTCCATTTCAAAGAAGGAAGTACGACTTGAGTAGAAATCCATCAGGACCTCGACTAGGTTTCCCTGACAATGAAGCCCTACTTCTTTATTTCTGCATCATGATCTGTTCTTTCCCTTAAGGTCTTGAGTTGGAGGTTGGGTGGGGGGAGATAGAAGTAGCCACAGAGCTTTGAAACCAAGTCCTGGTCCACGTATACAATCTTCCACAGTCAAATTCATCACATTGGCAGGGGAGGGTGTAAGAAAAGGGGGAAGGGCTAAGAAAAGAAACACTCTGCATCCTTAAAGAGTGAGTTTAGGGTTATTTTGTGTGCTTAATGAAGAGTGGTGGCCACGGTTCAAACCTGTCTTCCTTGGCATTTGCCTTGATGAACAGGTACTATATATTAGAGAATACTGTGACTGAGTATGTGTATGTATGTGTGTNTACACTCNTGCTATTTTCTCCTTAATCATTTGAGCAAGTCTTTGGGTTTTTAACCTCTGTATATTTTGGCTAGACGTCTGCAAAATAGAGATGGTGCTGATGGCAATGGTGATGATGATAAGATACGGTATCTTATTTAATGGTTATGGATTCACCCCAACTATGTGTGTGTGTGTGTGTGTGTGTGTGTGTGTGTGTGTGAAGTGTGTATGTGTGTGTGCAATATGATATATATTGCAATATATATTTGCAATATGATTTTTCTGATGTTCTCATGGAAGCAGAGTCTATTGCCCTATTCCTTGAATCTGGGCTGGCATATAGCTTGTTTTAANCTCCAAATGTGGTAGGAGCAGCACTGTGTGACTCCAGAGCCTATACTTCTAGACTCCTGCAGCCTTTACCTTTGGCCTTTTATGAAGCTGGCCTAACTTCCCATCATGAAGGGGAAGCTGGTATTGTTTACTAGAGGATGCAGGGTCATGAGGTGAGCCTAGATGGCCAGCNTATAGCCAATGCTGAATGCTAGTCATGCAAATGAGCTGAGTGCTGATCTTNGAGTCCTGTGACCTCCCGTGCTGAATGCAGCTGCAACCGTGAGCCCAGGATGAACCAGTAGAGGAACCACCTACCCAACCAACTCCACTGCAGTCCACTCTAGAACAGTCCACCGCTGTCTACTCTCTCCCATTTCAGTCTGCGTCATTACCCTCACCTCCATTCTGTCTTGTTCTGCTCTATCCCACTCCAAACCTTTCNTTTCTTTCCCCCAAAACTTAAGATTTTGTTCAGGTGCTTTAGGTCCAATACATACAGTCACAAGACCTTGTCTTCACTCAAAAACAATGCCCCCGATACAGCTCAATTAAAAACCTCAGTCCAAAATCTTCACAAACCAGATGCTATGAAAACAACTAAAAGAGATTTAAATACAATTTCCAACAATTGAGCTGAACTATTTTACTCTTATATGAGTCTGATGCTCTTTGTCAAAATTACTCTCAAAGGACATGAATTTTGAATTATAAGCAACTTGTGTTACTTTTCAAAGTCTCAAACTCCAGCAGTGTATAATGAACTCCTGTAAAGTAATGCTACTTTAAGTCATTTGGTTAGAAGGATGGCTAGATTAGAGGTCAGAATTCTGAAAGCTGCACTCGGAGAAACTGCCTTTGGAGGGAGCATGGCTTTTTCACTCTCACTTCCCAGGGCAGAGTCAATATTTTGCCTGAACGTCAAGAAAGCCAGAGGTGAGATACTGGTCATGTTAGGTGCCTCATCTGGGAGCTCATACAAACACTGCAGTTGGTTTCATTCTAGAAATGAGATCTAAAACCAACCACCAACCAACTAACCAACTAACCAACTAACCAACTAACCAACCAACCAAACAGCCAAACAAAAACAACCCCCAATCCCCCAAACCAAACCAAACCAAACCAAACCAAACCAAACCACCACCACAACAAAACCCATTGTGTCTGCTATGATCTAAGACTACAAATACTGCTGGGGAGTGGTGGTGAGCCTGTGAGCTCTGTCATACAGGGTTAGATCTACCCAACCAGTGGTATGCCTGCAATAGCTCTGTTGCTGATTGTTCTGAATATACTTTTACAGAGCCTGGCCAACTCTTGAACCTATTTCTATGTTTCATAATGGGAAGAATGATAGACTTTTTATGCTGAAAGACCACCTTCTATTATTCAGGTAGATAAGTTTCTGTCATAGTCCTTATTCAATGTGTCTTGTTTGATATACTTATTTTTTTTCTGTACTGTTACCGATACAGATAAGTTCAAACGTGAATGAATGCTCTACTAAATTAGCGGTAGGATGTGAGTTTTTGTTGAGGCATATGCAGCCAAAATGAAGATGTGAGCATTCATTTTCAAAAGTAAGTGGCAAATATCTCATTCACATCAGTGGATGGAATGGCTAAGGAGCTGAAGAATTTGGGAGTTCCCTGATCATGGGGGGCTCCTGAAGTCATGGCTCTCCCATCTCATGTCCTCTTTTCCCACTTGAAAGTGAACAGCTCTGAGACCACAACGAGCTGAGAGGTGGGTAGAAGTCAAAGAAGGAGTGGGGGACTTTAACTGCACCCCTCTTTCTCTTTCTATTAAGNCCCAGGNGGGTGGAGGGATTGGCAGAGGCGCAGCGGACCTTCCAAGGCAGATTTAGAGTTTGTGTTCTTGGGATAGATATTTATAGTAATGGATAGAGATTGAGGGCTGTGCTTGAAAGTGATAGAGTTTCCCAAAAAGCAACTGGGCCTTCCTAACTCCTGTTCACAGGCATGGAAAGAACTAGGTCAGAGGGAAGATTTATGGTAATGGAAAAGTGGAACCAAAAATAAAGTNCCAGGAGTCACCCAGTGTTCTCACTGTATTTGTTTTGTGGTCAATAATGATATATGTGCTCAGTAGCTGGAGACCATATGCAGTATTGGGTTTAATACAATGCAAAAGCAATGAGAGATCCAATTGGGTGGATGTCATTTGGATGATATTGGGCTTTTTCATTCTTTGAATTATTTGGGTTACCTGTTAGGAAAGAGCTACACTGTCAAGTGCAGTGTAGACCTTCTCTTTGTTTGTTTGTGCTTTGGATTAACTCAGGGCTTCACCCATGCATGTGCCCTAGTGCTCGCCCATCAAGATATCCCTGTGTTCTCCAAACTTGAACTCTTCTCATTACACCATCATTGCCTCCATTATGGTTCAAACCTCTGAGAGCAAAGCCATGCCAAAGAAATGAACGCTCAAAACAGAGAGCATTTGGATAGCACCCATNAGCTGCNAGTACTGCTGTNCATTCACTTGGCCCATCTGTCACCGTGTAGACTACCAAGATCATAGGTAGGTGACACACAGGGTATGGTGATGTGAGGTGCCATGACTTCTGTTTATCTTTATCTTCTCAATCAATTACAGTGATTCTGGATCTGCCATTGCTTTGTGACACTTGCCCCCTAATTAGAGCATACATGGNTTGGAACTGCAAAGTACTGTTCTCAACATCTATTTTNAGGCTATGTTTAAGACCATGAACCCTGACTTTGGTTCACAAAATGCCAATCTACAAGAGTACCNGTACAGCACGGCCAAGCCCAATTATCTCCATCTCATCAAGATGCAAAGATTTCAAAGATTTCCTCATTATGCCAAATATGTTTATGTACATTTTGCAGTTTAGACACAAAGTGACTGATTTCTTAGNGCACAGTGGTACTTTGAACAGAGCGAGTCTTTTCAAGGGAAGGGCTTTCTGGGACCCTTCACAACCATACCACCCCCTCTCTTTTTACCTCTGTAGTGGTGCTGGAGAAAGGTGGAGTAGTCGATGGACTCCAGGATGCATCTGTAGTTCCAGCTGTGTGCAGACTGGGGTGATCTCTCTTACTGCTGCTTTGACTGTAGGTCTCTGCAGTGTTCGTGAGGAATATCTCTGTGGTATTCCTCATGTGTTCAGTGCTGTATGGAACTGTGTTAAAAACAGTGGACATCTGTGGAACAGCTGAGTTTCTNGCAATCCGCACTGAGACTTCGGTCCCCAGGCCAGCTGAGGGGAAGAAAGGACAGTGGCAAAACTCATTCTCACATTTTATGAATTTTATGTGAGTTCTTCACATAAAATGATTTTGCTTTGAGATAGGCTATCATATGGTTCAGAATGATCTTGAGTTTGCTATATAACCAGAGGACCATGAACTCCTGATCCTCTTGCCTCTACTTCCTAAGTGTTGATATTACGTGTGTGGACCACCATGCCTGGTATATACAGTGCTAGGGNTTGAACCTAGGGCTTTGTGCAGGCTAGGCTAGGCAAGGATTTTACTAACTAAGCCGTATTGCTAGTCCCATATAAAAAACAATTTTTACATAGTAAAAGAAGGTCCATTCAATAAGGAGCATGTGGGGTAAATTTAGTTGTATAAAAAAGCCAAGATCCCCTCAGCATGGGAAAATGTCCATTTGTCCTGCCCAATGTTACCCATCCTTGATCCATCTGCCAGTTTCTCNTGGTGGAGGGAGAGTTACAGAAACTGCTGTATNGAAAGGCCAGCTCCACATAGCAGACAGAGTTTAATCCATTCTACGAATATCTAGATGACTGAATTGGCCCCAAGAGTGGTCCATGGGTCTCCAAAGATCTACCCAGACTTCTGATCATATGAAATTCATATTATAACAGTGCCTGGGTGGGGGGTGGCAGTCATAGCTTTCATCAGCTTCCCAAAGTAGCACTTTGAGACTCACTGTTAATGATTTGCCTAATTGCATCATGAAAAGTAGAGGCTCCTTGGTGGTGGGAGAGGGTGGGCAGTTAATGCTATTTATTTCTTTAACCATAGTGCAAACATTTATGATGGGAACATTTGTGTCCTTNATTTATTTTAACTAATATATAAAAACATAAAAATTATATATTAATGGGGTATTAGTGATGTTNAAATTCCTGCACATACTGTATAATGTTTGAATCAGATTATACACATCTATCTCCTCAAACATCTTTTCAGATTTTATGATGTAAATGTTTAGAGTCTCCTTCTAGCTTTTTGAGATATGCAATACATCTTGCTCCTGTCTAACTATAATATACCGTCTATTGATGGGGTGTGTTTTAAATTCTGTGAGTCTTCAATCATGAGACTGTTGTATTTTCTTTTCTTTATTTTTTCATTCCTTTTTTCTTTTCTTTTTTTTTTGAGACAGGGTTTCTCTGTGTAGCCCAGGCTGTCCTGGAACTTGCTCTGTAGACCAGGCTGCCCTCAAACCTGCCTCTGCCTCCTGAGTGCTGAGATTAAAGGCGTGCACTGCCCAGCAAGGCTGTTGTCTTTTCTAAGTTAGATATCTTTTGGAAGAACAGCTAGTGATGCAGGATGTATGAGCAGGTGAGATGAATTTTCTCTATCAACAAACAAACAAACATCAGTTCACCTCGCCATAATCAAAAACTGTGCTCTTCTTACATTTTTAGCAGGCTCTCAGATGCTGCTGCTGCTGNTGGCTTTTGGGCCACCGTGTAGCAATACTCTAGGGCAAGGCCACACAAAAGAAAGGGTTGGAAAATTCTGGGGAAGATTGGCTGATAGGTATGTCTGGATGTTTCACTGGCTTCAGAGATGTTGTGTTGTCAGGTGTAGAAACCCCACGAAATCCTGTCAAAATCAGGGAACTAACTTTGAAGACTGTGGGCTTTAAGACTCAGAGCAACTGTTCTACTTCTCATTACTTCTTTACTTGTTTATTTAATGAAACAACTGTTTATTAGGCAACTACTATGTGCCAAGTAGCCCCTCTTAAAGAAGGAATTAGCTATACTTTCTAGTCAACTTTACTTAACCCTCTCAATGAGTCTCATTCCTTCCCATTCTAATTTTACCTGACTAGCACATTTCATATGGCAGTGTATGTAAATAAGAGGGGTTAAGGGACAGAAAAGGTCCATTTATGACTTAACAAGATATAAAAAGACATCCTTGAAAAAAATTAATAAAGTGACCGTGGTGATTAAGCATTCTTTCCTTGAGAGGCAAAGGGCAGTGCATAATTTTTTGTATATAGATAGGTTTGGACAGATTTGGCAAACAGAAATATTGGACACCAGTTAAATTTGAAGTTCAGGTAATATTTTAGTATAATTGAGTATATTTATATAGTGTTAGTAAACAATTTAAGAATTATATTCCATTTACTTAATATCTATTTTAATATCCTTA
This sequence comes from Neotoma lepida, assembly GCA_001675575.1. Taxonomy (NCBI): domain Eukaryota; kingdom Metazoa; phylum Chordata; class Mammalia; order Rodentia; family Cricetidae; genus Neotoma; species Neotoma lepida. Next base: position 104,070 of record LZPO01008134.1, on the reverse strand, counting down.
AAATTTATCTGAAATTCAAATGTGAGTGGGNATTCATATGTNTTGTTTGCAACTTTCCTTACATTTCTACTGAATCTATACTTTGCTAGCTTTCTGTATATTTCATTTTTTCCCTTTCACATTATTAGCACTGTTGCTGCCTGTGTGCTCAAGGTGCTTTCTCATGTCAAACTCAACCATGGTTCTACCTGAGACTTCTTCACAACTGTCTTAAGAAACAGTCTTAATTCCTCAATCTTGAGTTCAGAGTTTAGTGCCTCCTTCAAAAGGTGTCTGTCAGTGTAGGGATGCAAAGTGGATGGAGGTCAGCATCTCTGTTGCTTCCAGCTTTGGCCAATGCTGACTCTCTAAGTTAAGGACTGTCTAATATAATTTTAGTTCTCAGGCCTTTAAAAAAAATTATTGATGGGGTTAGGACCTAAATCAAGCTTAAGAACACCTAGTGTGCAATTATATTCTTTGTATGCCAGGCTGTGCATCCTTCACTAAAAAAAATGGCTGGTGAGTTTTCATTGTAAGAACTTAAAAAAAAAATTAGTCTGTGTGCACNGTCAGTGGATGAAACTAGACTCGAGACAAATGATCAAACCTTCTGGAGATNTGTTCTGCAAACAGCATTGCAGATGTTACAGTTTGCATACAGCATTTGTGGAATATTAGTTTAAGATGTGTTACATTTGTTTATGCTGTGGAATATTTGTTTAAAAATGCAAAGATATGTTGCATTCTTTTATGTTATATTTGTTTAACTCTGTATAGCTGTGTTGCTTTGCCTGTCTAAAACACCTGATTGGTCTAATAAAGAGCTGAATGGCCAACAGCAAGGCAGGAGAGAGGGATAAGTGGGGCTGCTAGGCAGAGAGAATAAACAAGAGGAGAAATCTAGGCTGGAAAAAAGAAGAATGAGAAGAAAGAGGAGCAAGAAAAGGAAAAGGAGAGGAGGACACCAGGGGCCAACCACCCAGCCACGTAACCAGCCATGGAGTAAGAAGGAAAGAAAGATATATAGAATAAAGAAGGGTAAAAAGCCCAGGGGTAAAACATAGTTGAATAGAAACAGGCTAATTTAAGTTAGAAAAGCTGGCTAGAAACAGGCCAAGCTAAGGCCGGGCATTCAAAAGGAAGAATAAGTTTCCTTGTATTTATTTGGGAGTTGGGTGGCGGGCCCCCAAAAGAGAAAAAAAAAACTATACTTTTGGCTTTTCCATGGAGAAAAATCTCAATCTTGTGCTGCAATTGTCTTTAATTGTCCTCATATATTTTTTAAATAACTGGAACCAAACATATCCATTTTCCATTTGAGGCCACCNCTTNGCTTTTTAGCNAAAGAAATATTTAAATCCAATATCTCTTTATTTTCATGTCNGTATTTTTAAATTTTGCTCCTTAAAAGCTAGAGAAATTTTAGCCTGAACATCCAGTTTCTATGTTTTATGAATTTTAAAGCAGTGGTTTGCAAAGATCATTGGTGTCAGAGCCACCTTTAAAGTCTGTTTATTATAGGCTCTCTCTAGAAACTGCANATCTGGTGGATTTGGTGTGGGTCCCAGCCTCTGCAATTCTAAGGTTCCCTGGNTGACTCTAGTCCACAGCTTTAGCCATATTCACACTATGAACCAAAATGCAGCCCTGACAGCTACCCCTCTTCCTTCCTAGGTCCACTCCCTCCCCTCCCCAACCCTCTCTCCCTTCTCTGACAGGATCTCATGTAGCTGAGGCTAGCCATGGACTCCCATCCTTTTCCTTCACTTTCCAAGTGCTGGGATTAAAGGTATCACAAACCAACAATTATGATCATTTCTTATGTGGGTCTTGGAAGTTTATAAAATAGATGGGAAGGAAGAAAATCCTTTTATAGCTATACAAGACTCTCAAAGTTAAGGTCACTTTTCTATTGCTGAACTCTGTTGGAATAGACATGGAAT
>LZPO01008133.1:149518-164278 GCA_001675575.1 Neotoma lepida | reverse complement strand
ATCCAGGCAATGCTTTGGGTCTAGAAGAGCTCAGCAAGCTCTTTTGGGCTTCTCATACGCCTGTTGGCTGGTGGCTCAGTGATCTGCCATGCCCTCACACATAGTGATCAGCAGACTGTGTGACCTTCTTCCATGTAGCCTTATCCTGCAGATAGCTTGGGCTCATCTACAGGATGGTATCAAATTTTCAAATGCGGGAAGAGGGAACAGGTCAAATTCTTCTCACGTCTTTGTGTTATGTTAATGACAACCAGAATCACTGATCCATTGTAGCCAAGTGCCACTGTGGAACATGCTGTGGCAAACCTTTGTCTTTCTCATTCCTCACCTGAAAAAAAGTCTTTCTGATTTTGTCATCCGTCCCCTTCTTTGCAGAACAAGCTTACTGATCTATCAGTGTCAGCTCACATATCCCTTTTTTGGTCTTCCCTTGACTACCCTGAACTTTAGAACTTGTACAGATTTGGCCTTTCCTGTGAGATGCAAAGATGCAAAGTTTTGTGGGACAGGCACTGTGCCTATTTCACCCAGCACTGAAATTCTGTGTGTAATACAGAGTCTGGTACACAAGAAGTACTGGTTAAAAAATAAAGAGCACTGCCCTGTATGACTCAGAACCTCTACTACTATGCACCCTGTCATTTAGATTCAATTTACTCACTTTATTTTTATCTCTGTATTTAACATTTGGTTCATCATTAAGACAATCTTTTATTAGCACCACACTCTGACTGAGCTAATAGCCCTTCCTTCTAAACAAGTGGTTCTCAACCTGCCTAATGCTGTGACCCTTTAATACAGTTCTTCATGTTGTTGTGACCCCCAACCCTAAAATTATTCCATTGCTACTTCATAACTGTAATTTTGCTACTGTTATGAATTATAATATAAATATCTGATATACAGGATATCTGATATGTGATTCCCCCAAAGGGGTCACAACTCACAGATTGAGAACCACTGTGATCTAAACATTTTCATACAGGGAGAAGAAGACACGTGCATACGGACATGGATTCTTGTTCCAAGGTTAAGTATAAATGCGTTTATGTCAGCTCATTCTACCTGCCTCCCCGCTTCCTTTCAGAGGGTAATAAGCAAGTGACAGAGTGAAAGGTGTAGGGCACATCAAGGCTACACTACTTCTGGGTGATTTTCAGGTGTCTGATAGCTGTCTTGCCTACTTTGCTTTGGCTGCAGCCTGTTACTTTGGAGACTGTTGAAAAGTCTTGGAATACCTGTTAGTAAAAGGAGCTTCTAGATTCATCGTCCTTGTCTTCTGCAATATCTGAGGCCCAGCCTTCACCCTGCAGATGTTATGTCAGGTGAAGCTGCCAAGGCAAAGCTCACAAAAAAAATATAACAATGTATAGAGGCTTCTTTGGATACTAAAAGGATTTGTTCAGTCAAATATTTCTTAAATCAAAATTATCTTTATTGTCCTTGAAGAATAAGTACTATGTGATTTGAATGAATCTAGTTAGCTGGATACCCATGGAAGGGTTTACAGCCTCATTCTTATACCCTCTGCTTTCTGTAATTGCTTAGTTTTCCTTCCCATGGAAAAGAGATATTCATGATATCATAACTAATGAGATAGCTATAGAGCTAATGTATTTGAAACAAAGAAAAACTTTGCCTGCTATAACATACTAGTCAGTCATCAAGCTTACATACTAGATCTTTCTGTAGGTTCAGCAAAACCAAACCAGAACTGGTCCTTCTTACCTTACTGAGCTCTAGTGGGATGACAGACAGAGGTAAGATCATCATACAGAGTAAACAAAACTGCCTTCCCACAGATGCCGTGGTAATTAATTGTGTCTAGAGGGTTCATGGAAGAGAAGATAGATACCATGAGCCTGGAAGGATGGGTAAGATTTCACCAGAGGGAGAAGACACAAAGGGCATTTCAGTCAGATTTCTACTTAGAATCATTATCAGGAGAGTCACTTCATTAGTAAAACTATGACAAGTGACAGGAGGAAGCCCAGAAGGCACAGGAAGGAGCTATAATTACTGCTTTTCTCTTCTCTTCTGCATTTAAAGAAGACAAGCCCAAATTCATAAAACAAAGCAGCATCAAGGACAACAAAGAACAAAAGTCTGGCTGGAGAAATAACAATCCATAACCCTGTATACACCCTAAAAACCTGACAAAGCTTCCACTTGAGACTAGGATGCTCACCTTTTCATATAAGGCACGTGGATCTATCAACTTAGAAAGGACAAAGCAAGTAGAAAGTGACTGACACTGTATTTGGTAAAGGGATTTTCACACACTTGAACACCCATTCATTAACCAAGCAGGAAAACAGAGAATAAACTGACTTCCAATTAGAATTTTGTCATTATCAAAAAGGCCCATTGCTCCCCTATACCCTCCAGCCTTTCTGCNAAGGAATCAACGAGATATATTCTGATTTAGCTTTAATAGTAGAAATATATGCAAAATAAATTGAAAAAGGCATCTTTTAAGGTTACGGACACAACATTTCAGAGGAAACACATACACACACATGTAAACACAAATGCATAGCACAAGCTCAATTCTGTCATTTGGAAATCGGAAATCAAAGGTTACACAGGTAGGCCGATCAGAGTGGCACACACCTGTAATCCCAGCCTTCACGAGGCTGAGACAGGAGGAATGCAGGTGAGAGGCCCGCTTGGGCTACAAGAGGAGACCCTGTATTAACAAAAATCAGACATACAACATAAAGTCCATGCAGAAGGATGTTTTTGTAAGTGAAAGAGGGAGTGATTTATCATTTTCACCAGGGCAGGCTGCACAACTGGACTGTCTCAGGCATAATCAGATGCATGATAATACTCACTAGAGAAGCCAATTCAAATGTTCAATAGGATACAAACAGTGGTCTTTGTCCTCTCTGTGGTAGTTTGAATGTAATTGGCCCTCATAATCTCATTGGGAGTGGCACTTTAAGAGGTGTGACTTTGTTGGAGTGGGTATGGCCTTGTTGAAGGAAGTGTGTCACTGTGTGTGTAGGGCTTTGAGGTTTCCTATGCTCAGGATACCACCCAGTGTCTCAGTAGACTTCCTGTTGCTTGTAAGATGTAGGACTCTCAGCTACTACTCCAGCACCACATCTGCCTGCATGCTGCTATGCTCCCTTGTCATGATGATAATGAACTGAACCTCTGAAACTGTTAGTGAGACAGTTAAATATTTTACAATTAAATATTTTCTTTGTAAGAGCTGCCATGGTCATGGTGTCGTTTCACAGCAATAGAAACCCTAACTAAGCCTCTAAGGATAATCTGGGGCTTCTGGTTTTGACACACCAGAAATCTTTGTTTAGGTTGAATTTGTTATCCAGATAGGGTAGGAACCAAGATAGCATTGTGGTTAAGAGCACTGACTAATCTCAAATGCTGGCTAAATAACCATATGACCTTGGACAAATCACATTGCCTCTTTAATTTTCAGTTTCTTTGTCTGTAAATTGGAAGCAATAATTGGTTTTTATGAAAATTAAATGATTTAATATGTGGGAAGTGCTACCAACAGGGTAGAGGCTTACAGCATTATGTAGGTATTTACTTTTATAGTTACATCATTTTATAGACTACAAAAAAATTCACAAACAACCCCCCCAAAACTACAGAAATAGGAACAATAACCCACCTTATATCCCCAAATTAACCTGATATTTAAGTTTACTTATGGAGTGTCAAGAAGTGATGATGGAATTCGATGAGGCTGGAAATTTCATTTCCCAGAATGAAATGCTTTCCAGATGGTGATTGTTACTACAGATCNTCAATTGAATGATGTAAAATGACCTAGGATACAATCTCTAGGCATGTCAGAGAGAAAGTTTCTAGATTGAATTAACTGAGGCCGGAAGAGCCACTCCAAATGTGGTAGTACCATTCTATGGGCTGGGCTCCTAAAAAAGACGAAGAGGAGAAGGTAAGTTGAACACTGGCTTTCATCCCCATCTGTTAATTGACTGTGGATATAATTGACAGCGTCCTCACACTGCTGCTGCTATGCATTCCCTGCCAGGATGGCCTGGACCCCAGGACTGTGAACCCAAGCAAGCCTTCCTAAGGTCAGATCCTCTTGGACTTTCTGCTTATGTAGATGTATTTTCAAGGCATGTGAAGTTGGGAAAAAAGCACTCAAAATAACCNGAACAACTCCACAGAAATTCATATTTAGATGCTTTATGTCTTGCCTGCCATTATCATAAACAATAATAATATAATTATTATAATAAATAATAATAATTAGAATTAAAATTCTTGAGTCCAGTAGGTGCTAAGGTTCTGCCCTAATTGCTTCATATATATTAACTCATTTAATCTTTGTGACAAAGATTGCTATTTGACGGATGAGGTATTGAGAGGTGAAAATGTATTCATCTCTGCCTTTCCCAAGGNCCATAAACACCAGGCATGTAGTGTTTATTGAATCAAATTTATTTGTAGGCTTATTAACTGTTTCTAGCAGAATTTATGTGGTTATATATTTTTTTTAGCAGGAAGAAAATTTGAGAGTTTATTTGGAGGAAAAACATTTACAGCTGCCTTGCCTATATTTGTCTTTGGTATTTTGATTTCTGCAAAACCATGAGAGTTAGTAATTACGAACAACATTTCAAATAACCTTTGAGGCAGCATCTGAGGTGAGGATGGAAATGCTGAATGAGATTTAAAATTCTGGAAATCAGCCTGACAAATGAATATAAGCTATTTAAAACACACCAATTATATTTGGCTTTGGAAAGCATTATTGTAGATATTTTGTTTCCTACAAAGATTTGATTCCTAATTGTATTTACCTCGGGACAGCATTGTAATTGGTTTTCTGAACCAAGCATATCTCAGCTGATGAGGGCAGTTAACAACATTCCTGGGCAAAATGCCAGTAGGCCAGTTTGGGGTGAATGGGGGCTCTGAACCCCTCAAAGAGTGGGAAATCCATGCAAAACTACTCACCAGCCAATAGTCTGCTGTAGTAAAACCTGTGAAGGACCGAGAGGGAGCTGAGCAATGAAACAGTCAACAGAAAAGATGTAAATGGCAGAGAACACAGCAAAGATACTTCAGAGAAGCCATTATCAGCAACTGACCACGAAGGAAAAAAAAGTGGCAGTTAATTTTTATGAGCATCTCTTTGTACCCTAAATGATTGGCTGAGAAAACAGACATCATATTCTAATGTTCTGAGTCAGTCACGGAAAATAAGAACAGAAGGAAAAATATTCTTGAGCAATGTATCCTAATTTTGCCATATTTAAAATTTAAAGGGCCAGATTCATGAAATGATTCTGACTAGATTAAATGCTTTTCTCGATACCAAAGTGATGAAATGGGGCGTTCCTATTTCCCCCTCACCCAGTTTGGTTATCAGAAATATGAGGCTGGCCATGACCTTGCTGAACTTGTGTGTGTGTGTGTGTGTGTGTGTGTGTGTATGATATGTGTGTGTGTGTATGATATGTGTGTGTGTGTGTATGATATGTGTGTGGGGTGGAGTGGGGAGCACATGTATGTCACACTGTGTGGAGGTCAGAGGACAACCTCAAGTGCTGGTCTTTGCCTTCCACCTCATTTGAGACAGTCTTTTCCCTGTTGTTTGGCACTGAGCCTCCAGAGATTCGCCTGTCTCTGCAGCCATCTTGCTCCAGGAGCACCAAGATTACAGATGTGGCTACGGTGCACAGCACTCAGCTTTTACATGAGTGCTGAGTGTTTGAATCCAGGTTCTCATGTGTGCATGGCAAATGCTTTACCCACTGAGCCTTCTTCCTAAGTCCCAAAGTTGTTATCCACAAGATTCTCTCCTTTCAGCAAACACTCACTAAACAGTGACCGTGGAAACGATAAACGGGGAGGGGAAATACTGAAATAACAAAAAGCACACAGAAATCATCACGTAATTATCAGTATTTAAAATAAAATGAGGAAAAATTATGGTGTTTCTCAGAATAACAAGGAGGACTTTAATCTAGACAGGTGTGTGTTGGGAGAAGGAGGAGAGGAGAAAGAGAACGCAAAGAAAGANCAAGAAGAGGAGGAAAGAAAGTCTCTCTGAATATGTCGCACTTCAGCACACAGGTAGGATACAGAGAAACAGCCAAGGCAAGGCCAGTNACGAGGACAAGGTTTGGTGCCTATGAAATTAGCTACAAAACGTACCATTCAATTGAGTGTTGGGCCTGTAGCTCAGTTGGTAGAGGGCTTGTCTTGCACACACAAAGTCTGATGGATAATGTACTTTAGTAAAGAAATGGCAGAAAATCAGACATGGTGACACACACCTATACTCTTAACACTGGAGGCAGGGCTAGGAATTTGAGGTTATCATTGGCTCTGTAGTGAATTTGAAGACAGATCAGGCTAAAAAAAGACCCCAGTCTCAAAAAAAGAAAACCAAAAAAGAAATAAAAGCAGCATTGATTATTTCTGGTGTGGCTGAGTGGAAGGAATAAAATGAAGACAGAAATATCACTAAATAACAACAGAGCATAGACTGACAGTATTTTTCTTTTAGTGTGTTTCCCTGTCTACTCTAGCAGGAGGAACACGTGACAGAATCATAGTCAAGGCTGGTGAGATGGACCAGCATAAGCCTGATGGCCCCAGTTCCATTTTCTGAACCCACTAAAGATGGGGGAGAGAACTGGCTCCACAGTGCCGTCCTCAGACTGCCACACCAGCGTCATGACATGTGTACTCTGCAATTATACACAGAATAGAAACAAAAATGTTAAAAATTAACAAAACACACAAGCAGGATGAGTGTATTTCTTTTATTTTGTTTTGAAGGTGCCAAGAGATAATGGTCTGTGACCTGAGATAGGTAGAAGGTGGCAACCATGAAATGTCATTTGTTCTCTGCAATAGACCCAGGTCAACCCCTGCTGGACAAACAGGTAATGCATAAAACACCTTCAGAGAACGGCCAAAACGCAACTCCTCCTCAACTCAGATGGCAGACTTAAGGAGGAATTTACAGCTCTTCCAGCAGCAAATTCTAAAGCTACACTATTTATGACTGTGTTTGTTGGTTCTTTCAGATGTTTTCTTTTTTTCTTTTCCAGTGTGGGGAATAAAGGATTCTAACAACTTTTTGTACTCAACGCTGGATTCTGTAAATATCATCCGAAGGAGTCTGACATTAAAAGTAAAAATGACTTAAAACTTCATGTTTAAATAAAACCACACGTACACAGGAAAACTGTGTGGGAGGCAGCACCCCCCATGCTTGGTAGAGTTTAGAAGAGCCTTTCATGATGCTCACAGCTTACGAGATCACGTGGTGTGAATTCTCAGTCAAGGGAGTCTTTGGCAGCTCAATTTATATAATCACATTTTCTTCAGAGCAAAAGATTTCATATGCAGGTTTTTAAATCACATTAAGATATAAAGAATTGCTCTTTAATTATGAGAACAATTCAACCCTCCCCTGTAGTTTCCTTTCTGGAAACAACTTCCTGGTGGGATGATCTAATGCCATATCAGGAAGAGAGAGCTGTCACTCATTTAGGGATATGTGTGCATTTCTATTTAGCCGTGGATCCTAGAGGGGAATATACATTCCATGATTTCTATTTCCATAAAATTAGATGGATGAAGTGGGAAAATCTCAGTTGTATGGATCCTGGCTGCATTGACAGGCCCTTTTACTTAGAAAATCAAAGGAAATAAACATACTGCTTTCTCTGCCAATTCATAATTCTTAATTAGCAAATTATGATCTAATAGTACATTAACTTCTGAGGGTAAAAAAATATCACTTCATCAGGGAGTCCAGAATATTTGAGTTCTGCTTTGTGTNAGTTGGGTACTAAGAGAATATACAAAGTTTATTAATGGGACTAACTCCAGACAATATTTGCTGAGCATCCTCTATGTGGCAAGGAATAGTCCTAGGATTTTATAGGTTTTAATATCATTGATATTTGAAGCAATTCTTTGAAATAGGTGCTGTTCTTAACTGCGTTTTACAGAAATAAATAGNGCAAAAATTGGCNGAAGTCAATTAGCTTATAACTNTAGCCAGGCTTGGAACCCAATTTCCTTAGAAATTTGTAACACGAGACAGCAAAACATATACACATGCATACAAATAAGTGTTTTGTGACTATATGTTATATATAATTTATTATTATTATTATTATTATTATTATTATTATTATTATTATTAATTTTTCAAGACAGAGGGTTTCACTAGCCCTGGCTTCCTGGAACTTGCTCTGTGGCCCACACTGGCCTCAAACCCAGAGATCCATCTGCTTCTGTCTCCCAGGTGCTGGGATTAAAGGTGTGCACTACTACACCAAGCTAGGTTTTTTAGTGACACAAACTTTAGCGAGATCAGAAACTAAGCTTCATTGGACTTCCTTGCTTTGGTTTTGTCAGTTCTTTTTTCCCTTTTTATTGATTCTTTTCTCATACATTACATCCTGATTATTGTTTCCCCTTCCTTTACTCCTCCCAGTTCCTCCCCACATCCCCTCCCCTCCAGATCCACTCCTTTTCTGTCTCTCATTGGAAAAGAATAGGCTTCTAAGAGATAACAAATATGACAAAATAAAATATAATAAGATGAAGGAAAAACTATCACATCCAAGTTGGTCATGGCAACCCAACAGGAAGAAGAGTCCCAAGAACAGGCACAAGAGGCAGAGACCCACTTATTCTCACAGTCAGGAGTTCCATAAAAATACTAAGCTAATAACTATAGTATGTATTCAGAGAACCTGGTGCAGAATCATGTAGGCTCCATGCCTGCAAATTTCATGATGTCATTTTTAACAGCCAAGTAATACTCCATTGTGTAAATATACCATAGGTTTTTTTCAATCTATTTTTCAGTTGAGGGACATCTAGGTTGTTTCCAGTTTCTGGTTATTATGAATAAAGCCACAATGAACATGACTGAATAAATGTCATTGTGGTAGGATAGAGTGTCCTTTGGGTATACGCCCAAGAGTGAAATAGCTAGATCTTGAGGTAGAATAATTCCCAACTTTCTGAGGAATCACTGTATTGATTTCTATGGTCACCATAGAAGTTTGCACTCCCACTAGCAATGGAGAATTCCCCTTGCTCCAATTCCTTTCCAGCTGAGCTGCTATTTGTGGTATTAATCTTAGCCATATTGGCAGGTGTAAGATATATTCTTAAAGTTGTTTTGACTTGTATTTTCCTGATGGCTAAGAATGGTGAGCATTTCTTTAAATGTTTCTCAGCCATTTGAGATTCTTCTATTGGGAATTCTCAGTTCAGATCTGTATCCCATTTTTAAATTGGATTATTTGATTTTTTGATATATAGTTTCTTGAGTTCTTTATATATTTGGGATATTAGTCTTCTATTGGATGTGGAGTTGGCAAAAATCTTTTTCCATTCTGTAGGCTTCTGCTTTGTCCAAATAATGTAGTCCTTTGCCTTACAGAAGCTTTTCAGTTTCATAAAGTTTCATTTATTAGTTGTTCATCTTAGTGCCTGTGCTTTTGGTGGTCTGTTCAGAAAGGCATCTCCTGTGCCAATGCATTAAAGGCTATGTCCAACTTTCTCTTCTACCAAGTTCAGTGTATCTGATTTTATGTTGAGGTCTTTGATCCACTTGGACTTGAGTTTTGTGCAAGGTGATAAGTATAGATCTATTTGCATTCTTCTACATTCAGACATTCCAGTTTGACCAGCACCATTTGTTGAAGACACTTTTTTTCTAGTGTGTTTTTATGGCTTCTTTATCAAAAATAAGGTGTGGATTTATGTGTGTGGAATTATGTCTGGATCTTCACTTCCATTCCATTGATCAACATGTCTGTTTTTATATCAATATCACGTGGTCTTTATTACCATAGCTCTATAGTACAACTTGAAATTCTTTTATTGTTAAGGATTGTTTTAGCTGGCTTGGGTTTTGTTTTTCTATATGAAGTTGAGTATTGTTCTTTCAAGGTCTGTAAAGAATTATGTTGGAATTTTGATGGTGATTGTGTTGAATCTGTAGATTGCTTTCGGTAGGATTACCATTTTTACTATATTAATCCTATCGACCCATGAGCATGAGAGATCTTTCCATCTTATGATATCTTCTTCATTTTCTTTCCTCAAAGACTTGAAGTTTTTATCATGAAAGTCTTTCACTTGCCTGATTAATTACATCAAGATATTTTATATTATTTGAGGCCATTGTGAAAGGTATTGTTTCCCTTATTTCTTTCTCAGTCCATTTGTCATTTGTATATAGGAAGGCTACTGATTTTTGTGAGTTAATTTTATATTCAGCTACTTTGCTGAGGGTGTTTATTAGCTAGAAGAGTTCCCTGGTAGAATTTTTAGGGTATTATATCATCTGGAAATAACAATACTTTGATTTCTTCCTATTCAATTTGTATCCCTTTGATCTCCTTCAATTGTAATATTCATCTAGCTAAGACTTCAAGTACTATATTGAATAAGTATTGAGAGAGTGGATAACCTTGTGTTGTTTCTGATTTTAGTGGAATTGCTTTGAGTTTCTCTCCATTTAATTTAGTGTTGGCTATAGGCTTGCTGTAGATTGCCTTTATTATATTTAGGTATGCCTTGTATCTCTAATTTTTTATATTTTATTTTATTTTTAATTTATTTTTTAAAAAGTTTTTTTTTTCCATTTTACATACCAATCTCAGTTCCCCTCCCTCCCCTCCACCTCCCTCCATCTCATGCTCCATTCACTCCTCAGAGAGTGTAAGGTCTCCCTTGGGGAGTCAACAAAGTCTGGCATACTAAGTTGAGGCAGGGCCAAGCCCCTTCCCCCTGTATCAAGGCTGNGCAATGTATCCCACCCTAGAGAATGTGTTCGAAAAAGCCATTTCATGCACCCAGGATAAGTCCTGGTCCCACTGCCAGGGGCTCCCCAAACAGATCTAGCCACATAACTGTCACCTACATTCAGAGGGTCTAGTTTGGTCCCATGCATGTTCCCTAGCTGATGGGCCAGAGTCCATGAGCTCCCACCAGCTTGGGTCAAATGTCTAATAGTTTTCCACATCATGATCTTGACCTCACTTGCTCCTGTGATCCCTCCTCCCTCTCTTCAACTGAAGTCTAGGAGCTCAGCTCAGTGCTTCAGATTCAATGCAATCAAAATCCCAACACATTTCTTCACAGACCTTGAAAGAACAATACTCAACTTCTTACGGAAAAACAAAAAACCCAGGATAGCCAAAACAGTTCTGTACAATAATGGAACTTCTGGAGGCATCACCATCCCTGACTTCAAGCTCTACTATAGAGCTATAGTAATAAAAACAGCCTGGTTTTGGCATAAAAACAGACACATGGATCAATGGAATCAAATTGAAGACCCTGACATTAATTCAAACACCTATGAACACCTGATTTTTGACAAAGAAGCTAAAATTATACAATGGAAAAAAAAGTGCATCTTCAACAAATGGTGCTGGTATAAATAGATGTCAACATGTAGAAGANTGCANATAGATCCATATCTATCCCTATGCACAAAACTCCAAAAGAAGTCCAAATGGATCAAAGACCTCAACATAAATTCAGCTACACTGAACTTGATAGAAGAGAAAGTAGGAAACAGTCTTGAANNCATTGGCACAGGAGACCACTTCCTATAGCTAACACCAGTAACACAGATACTGAGAGCAACAATTAATAAATAGAACCTCCTGAAAATGAGAAGCTTCTGTAATGCTAAGGACATGGTAAATAAGGCAAAATGATAGCCTACAGAATGGGAAAAGATCTTCACTAGCCCCACATCTGACAGAGGGCTAATCTCCAAAATATATAAAGAACTCAAGAAACTAGACATCAAAATATCAAATAATTCAATTAAAAATGGTGTAACTCTAATTTTTCTAGGACTTTTATCATAAAGGAGTATTGAATTTTGTCAAAGGCCTTTTCTACATCTAATGAGATGATTACGTGTTTTTTTGCTTTCAGTTTGTTATATGGTAGGTTACATTTATGGATTTTTGTATATTGAACCATCCCTGCATCTCTGGGATGAAGCCAGCTTAATCATGGTGGATGCTTAAACACAAGATGCTCCCTTACTTTTCTTATCTCCCAAAGTGAGAAAAATCACAAACATATTTGAAGAAATGTTCATGTATCTATATAGTATGCAACCTGTTTCAAGTATATTTGAGTATGACCTCTTTCTTCTTAGAGAGTGTTTTGTGCAGTAGTTCCTAAGATGCACTTTGAAAAATGCCACTGTATGTACTCTATATTCATATTATCCCTTCTTTTCATCTTTTAAATCACTTTTACCTGGACATTTTCTTAAAGCTTCCATAATTTCAAATCCAGTGGCCTCTTTTACAGATCTTATCTCACAGCTTCTAAAATAATTTCATATACTATCTGCCTTTTTGGGGATCACTTACCTTTCATGGTTTCCTGAACACTATTTCACTCTGTTTTCTTGTCTTATGTTTTGTTAATTTGATTTACCAAATTCTTTAAAACATTAAAATTAAAAACATTNTGTGTATAGGTGCTTTTTATGCAGGTGTGTGCATCACATGCATGCAATGCCAGAAGAGGCCNGATGGGGCATCAAATACCTGTAACTGTAGTCACTGAGAGAACCTCCATGTAGGTGCTGGGAATTGAACTCAGGTCTTCTTCAAGAGCACCCAGTGCTTTTAACCACTGAGCCATCTCTCTGGTCCCTTANCTCTCTCTCTCTCTCTCTCTCTCTCTCTCTCTCTCTCTCTCTCTCTCTCTCTCTCTCTGTGTGTGTGTGTGTGTGTATGTGTGTGTGTTATCCACATGAGTCCAGTGCCTTGAGACAAGGAGTGGGATCCCCTGGAGCTGGAGTTACAGGTTATTGGGAGCTGCTTGACTTGAGTGTTGGGACATGACCTGCTCTCAAGAGCAGTGCACAGTCCTGCTGAGCCATCTCTCTAGCGCCTGTCTTTACTTAACTCTTAAAAGCTAGTAATCGTTAAGGTCCCATCCATCATTGTCTTTGCTTTGCTGCATTGTTAAACCTCAGAGTCGCCATGCTTCCTGGGTGCTGAGCTTGTATTTTGCCCTGATGACAGTCACTTTGTCTTCATCTCATTCACCTGACAGCAGTGTAAAAGGTTGGGAGGTTGGAATGAAGACTTGTGTTCTTGCCCTCTCTGATGACCAGGGTCAGTTTTGGAATTGTGGAAATGGCTCAAAAGCTGTATCTGTTGGAGATAACCAAGAAATTTACATCAATAAATGCAGTGTAAATTCTAGCAAACAAATACTGTCAACACAGGATAAACATTTTCCTATTTAATGGAGAGACTGTCTGTCTTAGTACTTTTCTGTGGCTGTGATAAAATACCAGGGTATTTTATACAAAAGCAACCGAAAGAAGGAGACATTTATTTTGGCTTATAATTCCAGATTACAGTCCACCATGGCCTGGAAGCCATGCCAGATTACAGTTCACCATGGCCTGGAAGCCATGCCAGATTACGGTCCACCATGGCCTGGAAGCCATGCCAGATTACGGTCCACCATGGTCTGGAGCCAGGCCAGCATCAGGGAAGACTCGGAGGCAGGAACAGGAGGATTATTAGTTGCATTGCATCTACACTCAGGAAGCAGAGGGTGATGAATGCGTGTTGCTGCTCAGTTTCCTTTTTGTGTTTATATACTTCAGGATCCCAGTTAGAGAATGGAACCATCCAGTGTGAGTCTCTCCACCTCAGTTCCTAGCCAAGACAATCCCTGCAGGCATGTCCAGAGCCCATCTCCCAACTGACTCTAGAGCTTATCAAGTTAGCAGTTGACACTAACCATCACATTGCACATAATTTTATATAAGGTACACTTAATGTAACAACAATAACAACACTATTTGGTTCCTAATGATAAAAAACATGTTTCTCTAGATATTAACTTTTTAACNTTGCTATGCCACTTGAGAACCTCACAGAANTACCTTCAGGAACTAGAGCTTAGTAGCACAACTCATGTTCAACTGAAAATTTCTCTCAGGATAAGGCATCGCCAAGGGCTTCTCTTCTCGTGTNTAATGACGCTGCTTGTCCACCTCTGAAGTATTTTTGGTTATCTATGAATGTCATTTTCTATTTAGGGAAACTTCAAATGTTTTCCTCATTCTTCTGCCATTTCCCCAAATGGCATACTAGCTCTCTTTTTATATTTCTAACATTTAAAATTGAAGATTAAATTAAACTTCAGACAAGATTAAACTTCNAATTGAAATTCGTTACAACAAATCCGAATTTTAAATGAAGTTGAAATTCAATTAAATAAAATGCTTAAATGGAATTAACTGTAGATTTAAAATTTAAATTCATCCAAAAAGAAGCAGAATTAGTTAAAACCATCACAGCTCACAAGAGATTAAAGATATGATTTCTTATGAAGAGTTAGGTTATGATGCTGTGATTTGAGGCAATTTACAAATTTGATTCTCCATGAACATATAATAACAGTGGGAAAAAATGGCTGCCATGGACCACATGGGAAAGATGTGAAAGATGGGCACAAATGGAATTGGCTAATACCATAAGTGGTACCAGATGAGTGCTACAGTTGTCTCAATACAAAATGACATCTTAAGAAGCACAAGTCAGTATAAATGATTATTCCCATGTGAAAACTAAGAATTCATTGGCTACCTGTGCACTATTTCACACACAGACATCCCATGAAAACACTCCTTGTAAAATTCTCACAATTACTTTTGTTAATTCAATAGACCATTTGATGAAGTTATTTTTTAGTGAT
>LZPO01008133.1:134752-145081 GCA_001675575.1 Neotoma lepida | reverse complement strand
CCCAGAGGCTACTGAATTAGAAAACACAGGGCTAGAAGAATAAATGTTTAATTAAAGCACTGGAGTTTTTTAGAGGAGCTGTTGATGAAATCAAGATGCCAGAGGAAACTGGGAAGAGAGGTTGAAGAGCTAGAGCATGGAACTTTACAATGCAGCAAGACTGTCTTCTGTGTTGGACTCCNTGCAGGGTCTTTCATAGCTATCTCAGGGACTGCTTACAATAATTCTGAAAGTAAAGATTATATCTCACATTGTAAGCAAAGCATCAATTATTGAAATGGCCTCAGTGGAGATCAGGTTAGANTGTATATCCATCTTATTTTAATAGCTTGTTCTGAAATCTGAGTGATTAGAAGAGAATTACGGGTGCAATTATGAATGTGTGATATGAGCCAAGATGAAGGTTAGAATGAATGCTGTATTTAAATAGTTGTCTGGAGTTCCTCATGGACAAGGCTAGGATTAATTTTGACTTTTAGGTAGCCCTGGCTGGCCTGGAACTCACTATGTAAACTAGTCTGGCCTCAAACTCACAGAGATCCACCTACCTCTGCTTCCTGAGTCCTAGGATTAAAGGCATGTGTAACCATGCCTGGTCTGATTTTGTTTTTGAAAAAGGGTCTCAACTTTCTTGCTCAGGCCCCCAAATATCTGGGGTTAGAGATGTGTGCCACCATGCGCAGCTCACAGACTGTTGAAGTATCACAAAGGTCAGGCCAGATGGTCCAAGCTGGTAAAGAAAGGATGAAGAAGCTGAGGCTCAGGCGTTCTCCTTGTTATTTCATTAGAGGTGCTGACTTCTGACAATATTCTTAGCTGCAATCTTAGGTAGTTTTCTCTACAATAATTGCTGACCAGATATAACCCTCATTTCTCATATAACTTATGTGGTGTGGTATTCACATGGTGAGTGTGAATCAGGGTCATTGCTCAGCTGTAATAACTTTGGTAATAACATGGTGCTTTGAATGAGAATGGCCTCCATAGGATCATATGTTTGAATACTTGTTCCTANTTGGTGGAACTGTTTGGGAAGAATTAGGAGGTGTGGCTTTGTTGGAGGAGGTTTCAAAAGANCCCTGCCATTCCCAGTGTGCTCTCTCCCTGCCGCTTACTGATCAAGATGTGAACTCTCAGCTGCTCCTGCTGCTATACTTTTGCATCATGGACTCTAACCCTCTGAAACCNTAAGCCCAATTAAAAACCTTCTTTTATAANTTGCCTTGGTCATGGTGTTTTGTCATAGCAATAGAGAAGTGACTAAGACAGCATACTTTCTGTACAGAAATAGTTATTTTTCTTTTAGTTTACTGAGATGGCAGTAGTGATGTCTACAGCACCTTGCTGGTCATGGAGCTAGAGGTGGACACAGTGTTAATGATAGACAAACAAGAAATGGGCTACAAAAAATGGGAAGCCCATTAATCTGCTGGACATAAGGTACAGCTGTCTGTTTTGTGTACCCCCTTTTTCTATGTAGATAGACCTGTATAGAGGCCAAGTTCCCTGTACATGCCAGCCAAGCTCTTTACTTACTTATCTTTTTATGTATGTATACATGTTTGTCAACACATCAAATATGTACAAAACCCATAAACAGCCTGTGACTTAATAATTTTAATTTATTATTTTTTTTGTCAAATGTGTNTATTCTATGGACTTACCTTTAAGCATNTGTCTTTTCTTTTCTGCTTTATTTTTGTGTTCTTTCTTAGTTCAGGAAATGTTTGTTTCATGCTTCAAAGATGTTTGCAGAACAAAGTAGAAATTCTTTGAAATCAAACTGTTTGCTTTTGTGGCAGATTGCATTTTTTATTTCTAACAAGTGGGAAATGGGGAACCAAAGAGTATCTTTAGGGTCATAGAGAGGAGATTGGATTCTTCAGACTGAGGCCAGGGCAAAAGATAGTGAATCTGTTAGACCACTCTGGCCTGCTTGATACCACTTTTTAGAAATGGCAAGACTCAATGGACTGGTCCCAAGCCATGGCATTTCCATGTCTAGTGAAGACTCTCAGTTCTATTTCTATTCCTAACTGTGTAGCAGCTTCTTCCATATTGAAATATTCTCTCCTGAAAGGANGCTGCTAAAACTTGGGAAGTAAAGAATTCACAAATCTCAAGAGGTCTTTGAAATTTACCAGATTAACAAGCCTTCCCCTTTACCTTTCATGCTTTAGCACCCCCACTCTTTCCCTAACTTTTATATAAGCAATAAAAGCTGCTGAGTAGAGGAGATTCTGCCTGTAAGTCTTGCAGAGAGTTCCAGGATTACCTCTTTCATATATCATCACATGTGCTGGGGTGGGCTTTTCAGTGATGCAGCTGTATTTGATTCAACCCTGTTCCAACAAGGAATCCCTCATCCATACTGCTGCAAGTAACCCTAATAAACTAATTGGTTTGCCATCCTAGACTTGGGTAAAATCATCAATTTGGTCTGTCATTGGTTCCCTCTGAGTAGCTTTTTGTGTTGTGTTTGCCCCCCAAAAATCTCACATAACACAACTAAGACATAAGGGTGTTTTTAGGCCATGGGAGATAATGATGGCCTGGAAAATGGGCTTCTCTGAAGCAGCTGGTAAAAGCTGAGGAGGGAAGAGCCTTTGCATGGCNATGCTTTGGAAGAACAGGATTCTCTGTTTAGATTCTTTATGACACTAAGGAAGGGGGAGAGCAGATACTAATAATAACTGGGATTAGAATTCTCTCCAGATTGGTGGGATTTTGATTTAAAAGGATTAAGCAAGGATTTGACAGAAAATAATGTAAGGGAAACAAAACAGGATTTTATTTCCTGCACGTCACATCTGGATTTGTGGATTAAGGTTTCCACCTGCTGACATTCTAGCAAGGAGCACAAATGTTAAGCAAATAATTACTACTCTACAAAGGGAGAACTCAGGGTGTCTGGAAATACAGAAGAGTGCAGGTTGTGAGCAGGACNGATTAGGAAGGAACTCGTTCTCAGGGAGCTGGCATTTCATCTGCTACCCACAGAATAAATAAGTTAGTTCAGAGTGCTGGTTAGTTTTTGTCAAAGATACACACTAGAGTAACCCCAGCATGCCTGTGGGACATGTTCTTGATTAATGACTGATGTGGAAGGCCTAGCCCACATCAGTGCAACCTCTTGGGTACATGGTACTGGGTTGTATAAGAAGGCAGGCTGAGCAGGCTTAAGTAGCATTCCTCCATGGTCTCTGCTTCGTTTCCTGCCTCCAAGTTGCCACCTTGAATTCCTGTCCTAACTTCCATCAATGATCAACTGTAACCTGTAAGCTAAAAAAACCAAACCAAGCCAACTAACCAACCAACCAACCAACCAACTAACCAACCAACCAAATAAACCCCTTTCCTCCTCCAATCTGCTTTTGGTCTGTATCTTATAAAAGCAACAGAAAACAAATTAGAATACTTAGATAGGGATATTGGAGAATATTGTATGTTCAATTATACAGAATTATACATTATGCAGAAATGTCTTGAGATGGAAAGATGTTCAGACCAGCCAGTGTGGCCAAGGGGANAAGATCAAAGGAGGTAAAACTCAGATTGAGTCAGCTTCATTAGCCCACAATAAGCAATGATCATAAGGGAATGTGGAAAACCACTGAAGGATTTTANATTGAGTGAGATAAAGGTTGGAATTTTCTAANGTTAATTATGANTTCAGNTTGGGGAGCAAANTAAATAGTGNCAAATAGGATTTAGNAGACCAATTGGTATGTTTTATAAATATAATTGGTTAGACTAGATCATAGNGGGAAGGATGGTGAGAGGCTTGCAGANAAGATATTTTTAGGAAGTAGAATCAATAGAACCAATGACTAATGTTGTATGTAATAGAGGGCATGGGACAGAGGTGCAAAGAGTTGGAAGGCTTGCTGANTTTCTGGCTTGAGCAATGAGACAGACAAACTGAAATTATGGAATTAAGAAACCTGAATATATTTTGGGTTTGCTTTTTAGCACAATGCATTTGATTATGAGTTGTCTGTTCAGATAAGGCTGCTGTCTCTTAGAAACTGCCTTGCAGGGATCTAAGGATGCAGGTGATGGTGAACGGCTGAGTTAGGCAATGGCAGTGATGGGGAAGGGACTGGAGTTTCGACATAGGGATGGGGATTTCAGCAAGCCTTGGAGCAATGCTTCTCAACCTTCCTCAGGCTGTGACCCTTTAATACAGTTCCTCATGGTGGTGAGCCCCAACCAGAAAGTTACTTNATTGCTACTTCATAACTGCAATTTTGCTACTGTTATGAATTGTAACATAATTATCTGTATTTTCTGATGGTCTTAGGTGACCCCTGTGAAAAGGTCATTTGATGCCAAGGGGTTGTGACTCACAGGTTGAGAACCACTGCCTTAGGGGAACAGAAATTTCCTTGGTCAAGGTCTGGTAGAGTTTGTTCAATGTTTATTCTGANAATTCCTTATCAGACTAAAGTAGTTATAATGAGTGCTATACTTTCTAATACTCATGAATTAAAGTTAGATTATTTTATTTCANCAGATACATTAAAATAAAGTTTTAAAAGTAAATTCAAATGAATTTGAACAACTGNTACTGGCATTTAAAAAATTAATAACTTTAGAGGCTGAGGGTATAGCTCAGTTAGTAAAGTGCTTGCTATAGCACNTATGAGGACCCAAGGTCAAGCCCAAGACCCTGAGAAACAGGTTTCTGAGAAATAACATCTGAGGTGAACCTTTGACCCTCACTTGCAAATTGCCCTCAAACATATATGTGTGTACACATACACACACAACTTTAATATTTTGACATCCCCCACAAACAGCCTGACATCAATTTTAACACCAGTGAAATTCATCCTGATTTTCAGAGGCCAAGAACCTGATGGAGAAATGTTTTGAATGGACAAATGCAACTCTTTGAAACTGGTATTAGCTGTCCAGGTGTTGAGTTCTTCCTTCCTGTCCTATATATTGGGATCATAAATTATTAACAGAAACTATGGGCATAGCATCAAGCTGCCATGAAGATAATTCTGCCCACATACTTCCAAATCTTCATGCAGAAGCCAGGTGAATAACTGTGTAGTTAGAAGAGTCTTCAAGTCTGGATTGTAATAACAGTGACCATCTGCATAGCTGTCCCTCTTTACCCTCTGTATTTCAGAAGCTCTTGATGCTAAGGTGGGCACTTGGTTTCTTGCATGTCGCAAAANGTCCCTTGGATTGAAGAATTCTGAATCAGCAGTCTTGTCTCTGAACAAGTGATCACAGTAGAGCTTGAGTAATCATGCAATTATACCTTCTCTCAAAAAGAAAAAAAAAGTAAATGGGAATAGAACAGTTCCTTCAGGAAGGTGGATAAGCAATAAGAGATTATTAGGGTAAAGGTTTCAAGCACTTGTCAGATTGTTAATGGAAATCATTGTCTGGGCACCAGGGCTTTGAGAGATTGTGGGGTCTGTTTTCTTGAGGCATTTTGTATTCTGCTAATGACATTTATCTTACTCTGTTTTGCATTAGGGTTAAATGACAGCATTTCTTCATTTTGAANAAGCATCAAACTTCAAATAGCAGGCTGGAAAGAGCTAAAGCANTTCTATGTGCCNATCACAGCTGGCAGCATTTGTNCCGACTTTGCTTACAAAGTTGCTTGCAGCAGGGAGAAACATTTGGTTGGGGGAGATTTTTTTCAAATGGAAGGAAGAAAAGNCCGTGAACAAGGAAGCCTATTGTTCCCAGCAATATGGTCTTCCTTGTGTCCTTGTTTCTGATGACTGTTCCTGCCTGTAGCACCAGCTGAGAAAATGCTTCAAGTGGGCAGAAACGGGCACCACGTGCTGTCAGAGAGGACAGTGGGACTTTGTCAAGCTGCAAGCATGTAGCGGGCTTCATTAGCTAGCAGGCGATGGAGAGCCTAGCCTGCTCGTGGACAGCAGCAGAAATGAGTAAGGAAAGTGTGCTGGTTTTCAAGAGGGCCCTAAAGTCTGGTCGTGTGAATGGTTGTGTATCAGTTTCTTTTCTGTTGTGATAAAAATACTCCGATGAAGAGCAACTTATCAGAGAAGCAGTTTTATTTTGGTTTACAGTTCCAGAGGGATAGANTCCGTCANGGAAGACAGAATGCAGGGGCAAGAAGCCATGTGATTACATTGCATCAGCACTCAGGGAAACTGAGGGTGAACATCCAGTGGGGGCTCCCGAAAGCCCGAAAGCCTGTCTCCAGGGACATACTTTCATCAGCAAGGCTCTCACAGGTTTCATAATCATCCCAAGCNGCACTGTCAGCTGGGGATCAAGTGTTGTGGTATGTTAGTGTATGGGGAGCATCTTACAACCTAAACACAACAGGATGTGAGGATGAGAAAATGCACAAGGAAGCCTGGCTTACTGGTTGAATGTCAGCTGATATCATTATGGTTCAGGGTGGTTACTAAGCCCAGAAATGAGGTATGGTCATCAATCAGGTCATTTAAACAATGGCTGACTGCAGAAAGTGAGCACATTCAATATGTCAGGTAGTTTGCTAGGTACTTTATATGTTATCTCCCTTCAAACATCATACCNCATGTATGTGGAATTAGTCACACATCTGTATTAGTCATTTTCATGTTGCTATGATAAAATACCATGACAGAAATCAACTTAAAGAAGAAAGGGCTTATTTTCCCTTATGATTTCAGTGGAATAGAGACTTCAGTGGTGGGGAATGCATGGAAACAGGAAGACNGTATTTCATCTGTACACAGGGAGCCAAGAGAAAAATAACAGAAAGTGGNGCAAGGCTATGAACCCTCCAAGTTTGCTCTCAGTGACATATGTCTTCCTGCAAAGCTGCACCTCCTTTAGGTCCCACAACCTCCCCAAACAGCACCACCAAGGGGGGGNCAGATGTTCAAATGCATGAGCCTGTGTGGGACATTTCTCATTCAAACCACCACAAATCTATGTTATAAAGTGTTCCCATTTCAATCTTCANTGTCCCCTGAAAGCCATGTGCTNAAGNATTGGCTCCNTCTTGTGACACNGTTGGACAATGATACAACCTTTAGGAGGAAGTTTGGTCACTGCAGNCATNTCTTTGAAGGGANTGTTGGGTATCTGGTCTTTCTCTCATTTTCTTCCTAGCTGCTATATACTGGGATGTTTTTCTNTGCCACAAACTCCCTCCCTTGAAGTTCTGCCTTNCCACAGGTCCAATGTGAGGGTGCCAAGTGATGTTGGTGTGAAACCTCTAAAATTGTGAACTAAGATATATTTGCTTTCTGTCTTTTTAAGTTGTTNATCTTAGTGATTTTTGTCATAGCTACTGAAAACTGACACACATAGAAATTTGGACATAGAGNTATTAAAATTATTTGTCCAATGATACAACCTGCCAATAGTAGACTGAAGTCTGTCTATGACAGGATGCTTCTGAAGTTAGTCTTTTAAGCTGCTAAAAGATCTGTGTTAGAGGAACATAGTTGGCAAGGACAATGTTGGGACTTTGGAACCTGAAGAAAGAGGAATATTAAAGTGTAAATACAGGGTCTCAGTTCTATGTTCCCAGAACACAGACTCCACAGGCCTTCCCCGACTAAACTGTGTTTGTGGAATTAGGGCTTGTTTTAGTTTGTTTGTCTGTTGCTGTGATAAACACCATGACCAAAAGAAATTCGGGGGAGGAAAAGGTTTATTGGCTTATTCTTCCAGGCCACTTTCGGGGGAGGAAAAGGTTTATTGGCTTATTCTTCCAGGCCACAATCCATTATTAAGTGAAGTCAAGGCAGGAACTCAAGGCAGGAACCTGGATACAGGAACCATGGAAGAATACCATTTGTTGGATCACACTGATTTACTCACCCACTCAGGTAGCTTTCTTATCCATTCTAGGTCTACCTACCTAGAGGTTGTGTTGCCCACATCCATTATCAATCAAAACATTCTCTCANAGGAAAGCCACAGAGCAGTTTGACTTACATTGATTTTCACTTGAGTTTTCCTCTTCCCAGGTGAATCTGGGTTCTGTCAAGCTGAAAATAAAACTAACTGGCACAGAGATTTATTTGAATGGTCTTGTCTATGAGACTACTCACATCTCAAGAGCATGGAAATGACTTTCTTTGTACATTCAGAGCCTTGTACAGTGTCTGTCACNCAGTAGGTACTCATGTATTTCTTCAATGAATCAGTTCATCAAACCAATCCCAGAAATGCATGGTACAGCACACAGAGCCCAAGGTGAATTGATCACATCACAGCAGTGGCCTTTCCACAGTACAGTAGCTTATACCATAGTCATCTGTTTGATCAACCACTTAAGTAGAGTGTTCTGTATGTTAGCTGATGGACAGAGCCATTCATGTTCACCTCCGTGTCCCACAAATCTTCAGAGCAATCTTTCCACAGAATAGAAGTCCATAACTTTCAATATACATTTCCAAAAACTCAGATTAATAGTCTGTGATGGCTAATCTTGGTTGTCAGATTGACATTTGGGAAGACGGGACCTCGATTGAGGAGCTGCCTCTATTAGACTGTCCTGGGGCACATCTATGAGATATTTTCTTGATTGCCAGTTGGTGTAGGAGAGCCCAGCCCACTGTGAGTGGTACTTCCCTTACACAGGATCCNGACTGTAAGAAAGCTGAACATGATCCTGGAAGGAAGCCAGTAAGCAGCATTCCTCTGTAAACTCTGCTTCAGTGCCTGCCTCCAGGTTCCTGCCTTCGGTTTCTGTCTTGGACTGTAACCTGTAAGCTGAAAGAAACCCTTTCCTCCCCAAGTTCTATTTGGTCAATAGTTTATCATAGCAACAGAAAAGCAAATTAAGACCAAGCTTAAAATAATATATGATGTTCTATTTTTTTAATAGTAATTAATACTTCTATACTTACTGAATTGTGGTGCATTNATGTCTTAATTATTAATTAATTATTCATTATTATTAATTATTCATTAATGCATGAATGAATATACTCTGTTAAGGCTTTGGTTCATGTCTAAGTCATATCAATGATCTTGATATGAAGTGAAATAATTCTAGGGTAATTCTAGGGGGAATATTGTGCATGATGTAGCTACAGTTCAGTCTACAATATTATTATTTTGAAGACTTGNGCCTAATCCTACTACCCACATTNCAACTATCCTTTTAATTGAGCAAAATAGCTAGTTGACTTACATGGTTCTGAAAACCTCACATAGTTTATATTTGACAATAAAGTGACATAAGCAAGGAAATACTTTATTAGGTCAGGAATTTGCTATGTGCTTCACATAAAGGTGCTGGGAAATGACATCAAGTCTCTAGTGCTTTTCTTTAAATCTTTATTTATTTATTGAGTGGATTTCAGCTTACATCAAAGTTGAGGGGCAAGAGATTTCTCATGTAGTGCTCGATTGCAGGCTCNTGGGACTCCGCACTGTCAGTGTTCCACCAAATATAAATCTCTCTTCATCACACAATTTGGTTAATAAAGGACAATTTGAAAGTTGAAAAGGAAAGATTATAAAGGGCAATATGATGCAAACAGCAAGAAGATGGACCTACCTTTCTCACTACAGCATCTAGAGCCTTCTGTGCACTTGCTCCTGGGCTCAAGGGGAGGTGTCTTAGGTTCCTCTTTCTTTTAAGCTTTTAACACATTTATTGTTCTTTGCAGTCCTTGCATCCCCCTCCCCCAAAGCACAGTACATTACCTAGATGTTTCCATTTTAGATCACACTGAGAGAGGGAATGAAGTGAGAGGGAGGGAGGGAGGAAGAGAGAGAGAGAGAGAGAGAGAGAGAGAGAGAGAGAGAGAGAGAGAGAGAAAGAGAGTTAGAGATTTTCTATACAGCTTCAGCTGGTTGTGGGAACAAGAAGGCCTTTCACTGCTGTGAACTTATTCCCAGAGACACACAGTAAAACTATGTCTGTTTCACTTGCTGCCTTCTGCTTTCTCCTGCAATACACAGTGTTAAGCATATTCCTTAGCTAATCAATTATGCTTACTTAATTAGCATTATGAAATCTTTTCCCCAATTTTTGTTTTTTTAATTGAAAAATTTGTAAGAAGAATTGCTANACAGTCTTATTAATAAAAAACCTAAAGCCAGATATTGGGGAGAAACTGAGAGATCAGGTAAGCAGAAAGAAGCCAGCCATGTTCTTACCACTTGGAAATCCTCAGCCAAAAAAAGAGACCTACTTCCTGTATACCCACNCCTATATCCTTTCTGTGCCTGCCATCTCACTTCCTCTCTCCACCCAGCTACATCACTTCTTGTCTGTCTGTACAGACCTCCAGACCTCTATGGTTAACTAGTGTTGAAATTAAAGGAGTGTGCCACCATGCCTGGCTCTGTTCCCGTTGTGGCCTTGAACTC
>LZPO01008133.1:0-11109 GCA_001675575.1 Neotoma lepida | reverse complement strand
GTAGAATAAATGTGTGGTCTTGAGGGTGGTGGTGGTCACCCTTATGATGGCAGGAAGGACCATCGCTCAATCCTTATAAGCCCGCGTTGGGGACGTTCCTTTGTAGAAGATGTTTCTCGTGTTCTCAGGGCTGTTGCTTCTTTCGGGGATCAAGATAATGTTACCCTTCCTGCGCAGGGTGGAGTCGCGTGAGGAGGACACCGACAACGTCTCTGAACCTATCTCGCTGCCCTCCACTGGGGTCACTCGGATGGTGGTGATGCCGTGGTGGTGGTGCTCGTTGCTGTCAATGTTGCTTCTCTTGCGATCTCCAGAACCAAAACTGTCTTTGAGGGACTCGCAGCTTTCCGAGTCCCTGTTGAGATCNTTGAGCTCATAGGTTTGGCGCAGGCTACCCTTCTCTGGAGCTTTCCACTTCCAGGAGCCGCTGCCTTCGCCCTCGGTGGATGGGATCTGGATGATGGGCCTGTTGTTCTCGGGGTGGGCCTCCACCCGCACGATGCCCCCCGGCTCGTGGTCCGTCAGGGTTTTGTAACGGATGGAGCCTGTGCAGGTGACCGTGCTACCCTCAGCATTCTTGGGGCTGCTCTGCAGCACGCCCTGTTGCTTGGACATGGCGATGACCTGCATGATGCGCGGCTGGCTGTTGCTCCGGTTACAGGCCACCGTCTTCTCTGCAGCTTTCAGCCACTTGGCCCGTGCAGAACTGCTCTTGGGCGAGGTGCTTATGTTTTCCTGGGTTTCCTCAGGGATGTGCACCAGTTGGGAGGAACCAGGGCGGGACTGGATGGACACGCGTGGCCCTCCAGGCATGCTATTGTTGCACCCGGGGACAGTGCCAGGCTGGATCTTGAGGTACTGATTGCCTGAGACGTGGTGGTCTCCGTTCACCCCGACCCTCGAAGGCTCCGAGCTGGACCTCATTTCTATGGACCTAGGTGGTGACTGCCCTTCGGGCTCAGTGTCCATAACCTGCAGGGACATCTTGCGACTCTCGTTCTTGCTCTTCCACTGAGTGAGGAGCTGCTTGGACCTCGCAGAATCCATGGAGGCATGGATGCTCGCGTTTCTTCTCACTGGGTCTTCCACCGATGGGGTGTTGGCTCTGGGCAGTGTGTTGCTGAAGGTCACCATGCTCTCCTTCCCCATGGGACTCCGAGGAGTGATAATTTCTACATCAGCGTTGGCCCTCTTGAGATTTGTTAAGGAGCTTGCATCCCTGTGATTTCGGTTGAGGATGCCCTCTGTGTGAGCAATTCCATCACTACTGCTACCATTTTTAGCTGATAAAACCCTGCTGGGGTCTTGATTGAGGTCTGTCAGTGACCTGAGGGCATCTCTCTGCTGGAGCATACTTTCTTCACTAGGCAGAAAATTCCCCACAGCATACAGGCCCTGGTGTTCGAGGGAAAACAACAAACATCACACACTAGAAGACGCTATGAATAAGGTTTCCCTTAGAATGCCCGAGGGAGCACACAACTGAGGTAGGTACTGTGCATCAGTCATGGGCTAATAAAACAATGAAAAAAGCACAATAACTCGGGGAGGGTGTGGCTTTAACTATCGAGATCACTGAACTAATTGCTTAGAAGTGGAGATGATTCCTTTCAGGCCCACCAGATGTTGTCACACTCTCTGTGTTTTGAAAAGAAATGATAGACAATGAGAGAAAGAAGGACATTTTTCTGCCTTCCAAAGGAGTTATTCATTTTTCTGGACTAGGAGCTTCTTTTTGAGTGACAGCCCAAGAGGCCTGAAAAATTTATGTTCCCTTCCATTTTCAATCATACCTTCTGATGGCAAGCAGAGGAGCTGCAGGAAATATAGAACAATGGATCATTCATAAAAACGCTGTGTGGGGTTTGAAAATGAGGACAGGGACATACATTCTTGCAAGTCACACTGACTCCAGCCTTGCCTGTCTGCTTTAAACTTGACCTTCAAGTGGGAAAGTTGGATTAAATTACAGCTTTATACCACCAAATGTGTGCCAAGTTTTATTTAATTTTGTCTTCATACTCAGTCCATCAGTTTTTATTTGTTTTAGATTTGGAAAAGGTTAAATTTCAGTTTCAAAATTGTTACCCTGGTTGCAGGAGATGTAATGCCTGCTGGATTTCCAGAGATATGATCATGAAGCAGGTGTCTACCTGTGAGCTAATTTCAATTGAAGGTGGCTGGGTCTACTTTTTAAGTCTAAGTAATGCAATTTCATGGTTTTAGTATTTTATAGAATGCTTGACACTGAGGAGCAGCATACACTTGGGAATGATGATGTTCCAATTTTGGGGCACATGGAATAAAATAAAATCTCCTTCCTCCCCCCCCCCTTTGTGTGTGTGTGTGTGTGTGTGTGTGTGTGTGTGTTGAGACAGGATCTCACTGTGTCACCCTAACTGGCCTGGAATTTGTTATGCAGATCAGGCTGGCCTCAAACTTATATCTGCCTCTGCCTCTCAAGTGCTAGGATTTCAGGCATGTGCCATCATATTTAGACTGATTGTTTTGTTGTTTTTGAGAAGGTTTCCCTAAGTAGACCAGACTGGCCTTAAATTTGCAATTCTGCTGCTCCCTGTAATTCTTAAGATTACAGGAGTGACTATTGCCCTGGCTATCCTAACTATTAGTGTCTTCGTTTAAATACTATCTCCCATCTCCCGGTGCTCTTCTAGGAGGAGCTTCCTAATGCTCTATTAAGAATTGCATTACACTTGTAAATTTGGCAAAATCTGCCACTGAACTTCAAGTTCTGACCCTGTTGTATAATATTCAGTGCTCAGAATGATAATATAGTTACTTAATTCTTATTTTAAAAGAAATATGACACAAGTGGTTATTATCTTTAATTAATTACTGTGGCATTGGGAATCTAGCCAAGGGTTTGTGTACTCTACACCTGAGTGTTTTACTTCTTTTGTGCTCTGTACCTCCACTTCAATATTTTTATTCTGTAGGTAAAGAATCAAGCTTCTGAGTGGCCTGGAAGAGTTGAACTTCATACCCACATCCTTTGGGTTGGTTGTAAGGCTCATGTGAATGTCAAGGTACCATGGTCTTACANAAGTACAAAGGAGATGCAAAGACTAAGGAGGGGAAGCTCTCTCTTTCTTTTTGAGCACTCACTCACTGCCAGTCAGTACTCTGTAGCCACCCTGGTGTATGTGCCATTGTTACCCANTGACTTTAATGTGATTCCATCCCTCTCTGCTGAAGAAAACTTGTAAGAGTAAAATTTAAAGCTACACCACTAGCTCTGCTTATTTATAAAGAGGAAATCACTGCACATAATCATTTGTTTTTCTAATTCCATTCTTGCAGGTACCAAGATCACATGATTGAGGACTGTGGCTATGGACACGTGACTTTTTTTTTTCTTTCTGTCAGCCCCTCTTAGTTTCCTTCTTGTTGCCTGTTCCTGTCTTTCACCTGTACATTGATTGTCCTGGGATTCTTTTCACTCTGTGACCCGGCAATTTTGTATGCCCTAAATAATTACAATGCTGCTTCTATAAATAATGCCCCTGGCTTCCAAAGTACTCATGGCTCTTCTGTCCTTCAGACATAACTACTCAAATGCCTATTAATTTATCATGAACTCCTCAAAAGCCTTTCTATCCAGTAATCTGTTAGCTGATTATTTACCTGCTCTACTAATGTGGTCACCATAAATCCAGTCTTCCAAGTTATGTTTGGTCATCACTTNTCATCCCAACGCTTCCCTTTCTGTCCAGTTGCTCTTCCACATGCCTATCTCTTTGTATGATAATATCTTCCCCTTGAGTGAGCTTTCTACTTTCTTTACCTTAAAATATNTTTTTTAAACCATACCATTTCTAGAAAGGCTTCTTGATGTTCCTTTGGCAGTTTCCTATTCTCAAGGAANCACATTCCATCGCTAAGCATGTTGTAACCATTTATGCTGATGCTTTGCTTTACACTTATGGATGCATCTTATTTCCCTTTGTTTTATGGTGGATAACNATGGGTAGATAACCAATAAGTAAGATGAATGAAAGGATGCATGCATGACTGAGTTCAATAGGCACTATCATTTCCTTATAATGCAGATATTCATCTTGGAGATATTTAGCATGTTTGAGAGATTTAAAAAATAATTTAAAAANTCACTGTTAGTTGGAACATTGCTACATTCAGGAAAGTGCTACATGTGTGTCGCTGGGAAAATTATAGCAACTTTCACTAAATCTTCACTATTCCTCCTTTTACTTATATCCACTTTCCTCTTGTGTAAAATTTCAGTATACATGGTATTTCTCTCCGTGTGCTCTCTTTAAGATATAACAATTCTCAAATCAGTTTGGCTCATAAGAAGAACTCATTAAATCATTTTATTGAAAGTAGAGTATAATTTGGCTTAGAATGATGATGCACCCTAAGGTTTTCTCATGAATATAAAATACACCATGAGTAACTAATTATTCTACAAAATATTCTGTGCACGNTTTTCCATATTAAACCGCTCTTCACTAAATAGTAATAATGTTATTTACCAAATACAGGGCGATTCCTCCTCCTATTAAAAAGCCACAATAGACATCGACTGGGTGGTTCTTGTACTGAGTTATCCGTGTTAGCCCGCAGATGATCCCACAGATGATAAATGTGAAGACCAAGAGAGGTTTCAGGAGCTTGGAGGAATCGGTTAGTGTGGAATTGAAGTACATCTTTAAAATGAAAGACGTGAGTTAAGTATGCTAGAAAGGCCATTGTGTTAGAAAAGTCTAAGCAAATAAAAAAATTCAANTCAAAAGTCTGGCTGATACACTTGCCATAACTTTCACCCATTCCCCTTGCCATGGCTAAGTTCTCAACCTTCCAAGGAGGGAAATGCAGGACAACATTCATAAAATAAACAGCAGAGCTCTCATTTAATTGCAGGACAGTTTGAAAAACACTGAAGCAATAGATTTGGCCAAAGAATCCTAATATCCCTCTTATATACCACAAAATTTCAGTACGTTTGTCTCACAAAAGACTACTCAGGCTGTGGTGTCAATCAAATGCAAGGACTCTTCATTGTGTAACACTTATCAAATCGACAGTGACCTAGAACTCACTATTGTTACATAAATCCTGAAAGCTGGGTTCCTGTCTGTGCTTTTGTACACTTACTTAATAAAAGCCCTTTGGTTTTTGTCACATTCATGTATTTCATAAATACCTTCTNACAAAGTATTGCATTAAAGCAGTCCAAGGTTAAGCAAGTATTATGACTCACTGTGGAAAAATTCTTTGATTCTACCNTTTTTTTAAAAGTAAAAGTAGCATCTGATAATTGCTTTAGATGCTATTGTAGTAAAGGGAGGCAGAACTAAATTATAATCTAATTAGTCACCTGGAGAACTCACTCATTCCTTGGCTTTTCTATAGGTCACAATTCAACAACAAGGAGCTTGCTACTTACCGACACATACACAGCAGCAAAGGCAGCAAGGGTTGCGTGTTGGGACGGGAAGGACTTTCTGCCAAAGGAAGACAGCCAAATTACACATTTGAGTTTGAATGTGCTGCCAGCAGTCATCTCAAGAAGGCTGGGTAAGATTTTCAACTTAAGGTCACAAAACAAGAAGCCATAACCGTAATTTATATTTAGTTAACTGAGAAAGCCAAAGTGATTTACTCTCCTTGGGAGCACTGCTGGTCACCATTAGCATTAAAGGATAGCAGTGATGTACTTTTCAGTAATGATTGAAATGAAAGGAAGTAGAAAATAAGTATGACGTTGGCAAAGGAACATGTGAGGTGGTGTCTGAAATGAGTTGGAAAACAACTACGTTTTGGTTACAATTATATCAATTCCTTGTTAAAGTTCATCAAATGTAGAGCTTTGATGTTTTAAACATTTTTTATGCTCCAAAATAGTTTCATTACATTAAGTAATGAAATTATTTTCCCATACTAGTAGATCATAATGTACTTTCATACTCTAAAATATATAGAAAAGTCCTGTTTTAATAAGCTGCTTCTCTGCTTAGCCCACTTAAATATGACTGTCACCTCTAAAACAACACAGAATTTTCTTAAGTTAAACAATGTAGGGAGCAAGTTTCGTTTGGAACATTGGTCAGTGGAACATGCACAGAAAAAGGACTAGACATTTCTTTCAATGAAATAAAAACATGGAAAAAGTGTCATTTATATTATTGCTTTTCTAATTATTTGATACTTGCTATTCAACATAGACAAGAAAATGTAGACATATTGAGAAAGAATACAGGACATGGTTCTTCAACATAGATTCAAAATTACTGAATGGTCCATGGGAATTTGCTTTGTTGAGAAGTCATTAATAACAAACCAATTTTCGTAATAATTATTTAGTGCTCTGTTATTGCTCCACTTATTTCTTTTGAGCTTCTCAGAAACTTTCTCTTGTCTTGTAAGTTTATTTTACTTTGTTGATTGAAAAAAATTAATATATTAGTAGTTTCTTGGGTTTTCATGTCCTTAACTTTCTGAAATGCAAAGTTAGGAGCTGTTTAACATTTCCATGCTCATTCAAAGAAAAGAGATGCAACCACAGGCAGATGTTACTCCTTTGTAAACTTGAGCAAAAGCAAGATTTACATAATTTTAAAATAAATGATAAAGAAGAGATATAACACAGATTTTGGGTATTTGACTTAAGTGAGTACAATGCACACATTGTCTGTCAGCTATAATGAATGGATCATTAATATCTTAAATCAATTGTGATAGAACACAAAATATAAGTTCAGTAAAAGGAGAGCTTGTAGCAAGAATGTGAAACTGAAATTTGGAGACTTCAAGAGAAGATTTAGAACAAGTTACTAGCAGATCTNTGTGTTATAGTCATTGAATTGATTGTTGCATTGAAAATATAAGTAAAATCCAGATCATCNTGACTGAAAATGGCATGCTTAGATAGTGCAATGACGACATGATACAGGTATTGGCATGGAATAGTTTTAGAATTTTGTTTTCAACCTGCCACTGTTGATAACTGTAAGGTCAGATCCTGAACAAATATCTTCCACAATGTAAGAATTTTCTTTGCAGGATACATTCAAAGAGGTGTAGTTTGGCTTGCACACAGTCAGAAAGTATGGTGCCTGATATCCTGTGGATAGCTGTATGATATCTGTAATGAGAGCTGTGGAGCACAGGCCAAACACATGGACACCTAGAAGCAAAATGGAAAACATTGTTACCAACTTGATGGCTAAAGCTGGGTTTATATTAGTGTTAAGCATGTTTATTGCACACTAATATATTGACCTTATAATGTGCTGTCATTTTCTCTAAGATAATTTGAGAGATACTATAGAAATTTTCTAAACTTCTAAGTTGTTATTTAATGGNAAAATAGTACAATGAGAATTTCCCAGCTAGTAAGTATACTATAGTCACTCTTGTTAATTAGGGTAAATTTTTATATATAAATATTTACTTTTAATTAAGTGTGTCTCTGAGTAGGTCTGTACACCTGTTAGTACAGATGCCTGCAGAGTACAGAAGAAGCTATCAGAGTTTCAGAGCTTGGCAGTTGTGAGTGGCTAGATGTGGGTGCTAGAAACTGAACTTGGAGCCTCTGCAAGAGCAGTATGTATTCTTAACCGATGAGCCATGTCTCCAGTGTCTAAGGTCAATTCTTAACATGATTTACCATAGGTCACTTGCCATTTACCTGGGGAAAGTTGAGGAATAGTTAGAGAGGTACAGAATATGAGAAATGCAATAGAATTAAAAATGTTTTTACATTAATATATTTTTTTGTGATCAACTGAACTTATTCAGGGCCATCTGTGTGATCACAGGTTTGAATCTGTTCATTGGAGTCAGGTGGATTTGCAACTGAGACAATGACTGCGCCCCCTCCCCCTGCCGAGCCATCATAGTTAAGTAATGTAGAACANAAGTTTTAGGGAGAAGGAGGAATTGACAGGGATGGGGAGGAGATAAAAGTGCATCAGGAGGTGAGAGTAGTCAGTATGCTTTACACGTATGTGTACAACTGTTGGAGAACAGATTTAATAAAAGGTACTTAAATCTGTAATAAAATGTACACAACAAATTTTTAAAAATAATAAATTANAATTTCTGAGCATTTCTGAGTTCTTAGGACTCTTTTGATCTATAACACCAGGCACAGTTACTAAACTCTACAGAATCTATTCTCATTCTCTATAAAGCACTGTACTGCTAAGAATGCTAATTAAGCAAAGAAGGGGGAAGGCAGATTTTGCCATAACAACCAAATAACAGTTACAGCCTAGGTAGCTCTGGNAGCTGCCTTACTTGGTGATGATGTTCTTTTATCTCCTGCCAACTTTTGAATTTTATATTCTGGAACCAATCTTATATTACAAATCCTCAAGCTCTGTGCTTTTTTTGAAGTTACTTGCTTGGCTCATCTTGTGAGTAGTTCCTTCTAAGATAGAGATGATCTAGAACTCGCCTCCTCTTCACAGGCTGTCTTGACTCCCTGCGTTCATTCTGACTCAATTGCTTGCGTTCTGATTCATGAGACACCCCCAGAAATCATTCTGAGAGGCACCCCTCCACCACCTCCAGANCAAGAGTGTCAAATTGCACTGGTTTTCATTTTTCTCCTCTAGTGATTGTCCCCTGTCATCACAGCCTCAGTACCTTTTCCAGCTATACCAGGGAGTCATGACACAGAAATCTGATCTCTGCATNCCAGTTCCTAGACGCATGCATAGGGTCTGTTCTTTTTTTATGTATTTATATATAGGTGTGTGAGTATGCACAGTAGTGTAAGGATACCATAGAGAACAGGGGGAAGGTGTTAGATCCCTCAGAACTGGAGTTTCAGTCAGTTGTAAGCTGCCTAATGTGGGTTCTGTCTAGGAGCCAAACTCCAGTCCTCTGGAAGAACAGCAAACACTCTTAACCACCTCTCCAGCTGTGCTATGATTCACTCTTAATACAATGTAGCATAGATCACTGTGTGTTGGACACAAAGAGCAGGCAGTGTGATTTGAGATTTGCATGGTCTAGGTAAAGACTAGGATGAGGTTGCTGACAGCATTTCAGAGTATACATTTCTTTGTCCATAGCATTATATTCTATTATGGAAACATTTCTCTGTGTTCAGCTTTATGTCTTGGAGTTCTATTTCCTTATCTCAAATGTTGCTATGGGGGCTACTGTTTTATTACCATTTTAAAACCTGTCTCTTATACACATCTAGATGTGTATAAGAGACAGGATTAAAGGTGTGCACCACCACCGCCTGGCGAGAAGATATTTTCAAAGAGCAGAGTTTAGGGAATGATTCAGAGTTAGTCATGGGAGAGAAAATTTAACGTAGTTATTTGTGAGATATTACATGAAGCTACCAATTTCTTTATGCTGATATGCTATAGGTAAACATAACCTTATATTGACTTACAGGGATGAGTATAAAACATCCAGGTTGGTGTCTGGTATCGTAGATGACCATTTAAATCAGTGAAAAAAAGTAAAAAGAAATNTGTGGCTCAAACTACATTAAGATGGTCCCATGCTAATTGTGANTTAGGAATTANTATGATTCAGATATTTGCTTAGTCACNCCTGTAGTTTTCTTATAGACTTCATTAAAAAATGTAAGGTGTGTGGAGGGGGGGCATAAAAGGGTCTAAATAAGAGAAAGTAATCAGATTGCAGCAGTCTAGGGTGACATTTCCATGCACGGTGACTTTTGGATGAAACCACAAAAGAACAGACTCACTTAATGTGAATAAATTAATTTCTGAAGTGTTGTCAATTAATGATAGCCTACTGACATTTTTCTCCATTGAAAAACAAAAAAAAAAAATGGAGCACTGTGTCTCTCACCTGTAATCCTAGCTCTTGGGAGGTAGAGGCAGGAGGTTGAGGAATCCAAGGCCAGCCTCAGCAACGTATTAAGGTTGAGGCCAGCAATGTATTAAGGTTGAGGCCAGCAACGTATTAAGGTTGAGGCCAGTCAGGACTACTTGGAACTTGCCCTACTCTTTTCTTCTCCCACAGTGGGGAAAAAAACCTATAACATACACTTTGTGAAACNATTTTAAAGTCAATTTATGCTCCAACCAGCACTTGGCAAAGTGCCCTGAAATGTGTGGTGTACTAGCTCACAAAACCAGGGCCATGACTCTAAATAACACATTTCGATAGAGATCCTAGATTCTGTGTTTTACAAAGGNTCCTGTATTAATGTAAAACTCATCACATACTGAACGTATACATCTAAATTACAGCTTTAAGGGTTTAATCTCTGTAATTNGACGTTGTATTTCTGTGCAGAAAAGCATTTCCTTTCATTTTGGTTCCTCACACCCACCAACGAATCTGACGGCTCTTCTGAGAAAGGAGTTGAAGTTGCAGCCCCCGGCGTTGATGTTGGGTTCCAGTCCAGCCCCATTTCTTCTTTTGGAAAGGCAGCAGTATAGAATCCCCTCTCCCAGCATGATCTGCAAAGGCCACACGGTGTCANCAAGAGTGTCACTATACCTACAAACTAACAAGTATAAGCTATGTGTCATTCCTTCGCACATTGCCAATTCAACAAAGAGAAGATGTGTTTTTCTCAGTACTTCAGAAATACAAGCAATTTATTCTGGGGATTGAACAAGCAGTGAGAAATAAGCAATTGGGGCACTGTAAAGAGGTCTGGCTGTACCTTGTCTGCTCCTGTGCATTGGTCAAAGGTGTGAAAATATCTCAGAATTTCAATTTGATTACAACAATCACCCCCTGGCATTTTACCCATCGTACCCAGTAATTCAATCAACCACACAGCTGTTGATTCTCCTCTAACTTTGATAATTTTGACATCAATCCCAAGATGCCTTAGAAGAATCAAATAAGTATAGAGTTAGGATCAGGGACATTTGACAAAGAGATTTGACCAACAAAACAATTTTTAATTTAGCAGAAGGAAAAATGCATGGAAAGCATGTCTGAATGTAAAAGTACTATTGAGCGTAGTCATTCTGCACATATTTCTGTAGGGATGGAATTATGTCTTGTACTGATTAGAATGGTAGTGACCACTCACATGTAGCTGCCAAGAACTCAAAAATGTAGGCACTGCAAATGGACTGAATATTTAATGTTAACTGTACCATATTAAAA